>JAXIVJ010011815.1:0-20000 GCA_036785665.1 Chirona hameri | reverse complement strand
CCACGTGCCGGCGCCTGACCATGCTGGTCAGGGAGCGTCCGAGGTAGGGCACGAACTGCGCCCCGTGTGCCGCTGCCATCCTCCTCATGGCCTGGTCAGCGCGGAACGCCGGGGTTTCCTCGTATTGTACCCCCATGTCGCACCAGAGTCGAGGAGCCGGGCCTGCCAAAATAACTTCGTTAGAACGTAGCTCCTCCAACACCTCCTCCACGTCCCTTTCGGACAGACCCCTTGGCTCCTCATTGGGCCTGCCGTACACCTCATTACCCCCAAGCCATATAAACACTTTCCCTAGCCTTAGGTTCTGTTTACGAGCCTCATCCTCCCACTCCCGGATGTGCTCCCTAATCAACTGCCTTTCCTTTGACCATGTACTTCCCCGCACAGCCAGGTTCAGCACGAACTCCCTTGGGCCAAGTGGGAGGTCAAGGTTGGCCGCCAAACTATCCCCCAGGATTAGGTTCAGCTTTCCCTCCCGTGTGCTCTGTTGCGTGGCCGCGCGAGCTGCGCCGGGGATTGCTTGGAGGTACGACCGCTGGCGGCCTGTCTCCGCCAGGCCAGCTGTCGCGGCTGAGTTGGAGGGCGCCTCCTCCGCCAACGCCATCTGGAAGGCCGGCTCCTGCAGCAACTTCCCAAGCTCCATGGCCGTGTCGTCTGCTGTCCCGGTACCATCCTCCTTGGGGAACGTGGGAACATACATTTCTATGAGCCCCCGCACGTCCTCATCATAAATGCCTTGCCCTAAGGCCTCGGCCTCCGTGAGGAGGTCATCTACATCGACGGCTCCCGGGCTGACATAACGACTAGGGGCCTTAATCGAGGGGTCCGCCATCGGTAAATCGAGTGGCGTGACCTCGTCGGCCTCATCACCCCTTATCGACTCTACCGTCGCGTTACCGTCTGGAGATGGTTTTCCCGCGTCGGGTGGCGCCCGTATGCTCTCCAGTGCGTCCACCCGGAGCTGCAGCTCGTCCACCGTGCTCTTGAGGTCGTTGAAGCGAGCCTCCAGCTGGGTGAATCGCTCGGCTGACGGTTGAGCGCAGTCTCGTGCCGTACTAACTTGCTCAGTGAGGTCCATATCTGCCAACATCACCACATCGGTGTGTATCAATGCACACTGCATACACATGGTGCCGAAACGTATATCAACATTCATGCACATATGGACATTGTTGTCTGGGGTACAAAAGGGCCGAAATACGTTACAAGTATCTTAGTGATATAATTAACACCTCTGCGCCCACGTATGCATGCCAAGTGATTGTGTATTTTATGTTGTTTTATGTTTATACATCTTTTTATGTTTTACTGGTCCGGGTATCTTACGGTGGGTTTGGACACCCGCCCATATCTCGTCACATATCTGGTAGTCGGCTGTGATAGTTGTTCCGTGGCCCTCTCGCTGGGCACCCACACGAAACTGGGGAGTGGGATACTGTCCTTAGACGTGATGTTTGTGTCGCGATCCTTATGTTCTCCGTCTTCCGACTGCTTCTCTCGCTTGTCACGCGTGGCCGACCGATCCGCTGGGTCGTCCCGTTCTCTCATCTTCATAGGCTTCAGATGGTTGTGGTGAATGTTCGTTTCTTTGCCTCCTGGCATGCTGACCTTGTAGGTGGCTCCTTCCTCGCTAGGGCCCTGCCTCTGTATTATAGTTGCTGGGCCTTTGTAATGCAAGGCCAGCTTGCGCTTGCCACCAACGTTAGCAGTGTGATTCAGCACCCACACTCTCTGGCCGGGCTCGTAAGAAATCTCTCGTGAAAATTTCTCGCGTGCTTCCGTCATGTCGTGAGCTGCCTTGTCGATGTTATCTTGGACTTTGGCGTACGCTTCTCTGAGCTGGCGGAGTTTGTTTTCGACATAGGAGTCGATCATCGACACCTCATTCCTCACGCCGAAAAGCTCGTCAACTGGAAGGCGGGCTTCGTGTCCATGCACCAGGAAAAATGGCGTGAACCAGGTCACCGAGTGTTTGGACGTGTTGTAAGCGAAAGTGAGGGACGCCAAATGATCGTCCCAGTCAGATCCACATGGCTTTAGGAATTTTGAGGACATGTCTTTGAGCGTGCGGTTGAATCGCTCCACCATTCCATCACTCTGCGGTCGGTATGGTGATGTTCGGGTCTTCTCGATGCCCAGTCGTCTGCACAGAGACTGGAAGACAGCAGACTCAAACTGCCGGCCTTGGTCACTGTGAAGGCGCTCAGGAACTCCATGTCGCAGCACCATGTCGAGTAGACACTCGGACACCGTCTCAGCAGTCTGATTTGGCATGGCATATGTGGACACATACTTGGTGAAATAGTCCATAACTACCAACGCATACTTGTTTCCGCGCGCAGACATCGGCATCTCAGTGATATCGATAGCCACCCTCTCAAATGGCCTCGAATAGGTGTCCGTACGAAGAGAAGCTTGCATCTTTGGTGTTGGGCTGCTTCGACGCTGACAGGCTTCGCATGTCTCGCAGTGATGGGTGACGTCTTTGCTCATTCCCGGCCAGAAAAACCTAGTCGCTACCTTCTCCTGAGTACGGGCGGTACCCAAATGTCCTGCAGTCTTGTCATCGTGCAGCATGTTCAAGACTGCTTCGCGGTACGTCCGGGGAAGGAGTATTACGGGATCACTGCTGTCTTCATGCCGTCTTAGCTTCATGATGCCCTGCTCCATCGTCAGTTGGTCGAACAATCGAGCCATTGTGCGCAGATTCCTGTTCCTCCTTCGAAGTTCTTTCTTCGGGGGTAGTTTACCTGCCGTCATCCATCCCTTGACCTCGCTGAAGAGTAGATCGAGATCTTGTTCTCGTCGTAGGCTATCGACGTCAATAGCATTTCTTCCGCCGTCATGGTTGACGGCCATGAGCTCTCCAGCTTCATCCTCTGGCGCTTGATCAACCACTGGTCTTGACAGGGCGTCAGCATTGCCATTGTCACTGCCCTTTCGGTACTGCACGACGAGATCGTACGTGCTCAGTTCGATGGCCCATCGACCCCTCCGTCCCGTGGCATCCCTGTCAACATTGATCGAGCTCGGGATGTTCCTGAGAGGCTTGTGGTCAGACAGGACCGTGAACCTTGTGGCTGCCAGATATTGACGGAAGTGTCTGATGGCCCAGACGATTGCCCACAGCTCCTTGTCGTACGCCGGCCACCGGCGCTCACTTTTGTTCAGTACTTTGCTGGCATAAGCGACTACTCTCTCTTCGCCATCGACTGTTTCTGTGAGCACAGCTCCTACTGCAGTGTTCGAGGCGTCAGTTGCGAGCTGGAATTCCCCTTTGCACGTTGGTAGAGCCAGGATCGGAGGAGACGTCAACTTCATCTTGATGGTCTCGAAACTCTCGCTGAGCTCCTCAGTCCACTCCAGCTCGCCCTTCTTTTCCGCAGCCTCTCTGATCGGTCGCACAAGATCAGAATAGTTGGGCACGAAACGAGAGTAGTACCCTGCAAGCCCCAGGAAGCTCTTCAGCTCATCGGCTTTCTGTGGTCGTGGCCAGTTGCGCACCTTCTCCACGTTTGCTGGGTCGGGCTGCACGCCCCTCTTCCCCACCTTGTGTCCGAGGAACACCACCTCGTCTCGAGCCAGACAACATTTATTGGTCTTCAACTTCATCCCTGCTGCTCTGATCCTCTGAAACACATCTTCGAGGTTCTTGAGATGCGCTTGCTCTGTCTCTCCGAAAACGATGATGTCGTCTATATAGACCAGACAGCTCTTGGAATCCATTCCAGCCAGCACCAGCTCCATCAACCGCTGGAATGTGGCCCCAGCATTCTTCAGGCCGAACGGCATGGCCCGGAACTGATGCAGGCCCTTCCCTGTGCTGAAGGCAGTCTTCTCACGATCCTTTTCGGCGAGATCAACCTGCCAGTAGCCTGACGCCATGTCGAGGGTGGAGAAGAGCTTGGCCCCTGCAAGGTTGTCAAGGCTTTCATCCACCCTCGGGAGAGGGATTGGCAGACACTGAGTGACGGCGTTGACTGCTCGGAGATCGACGCAGAACCTAAAACTACCGTCTTTCTTCTTGGCCAGCACGATTGGTGAGCACCATGGGCTTGAACTTTCCTCGATGATTCCATCCCTTAGCATTTTTCCTTTTTGTTTTTCAACTTCTTCTCTGAGCCTCATTGGGATCCTGCGTGGCCTTTGACGCACTGGCGCTGCATCGCCAGTCTCGATACGATGTTGGAGGATCGTCGTCTTTCCGATGTCCGTATCACCTTTGCTGAAAATATCGCTGTACCGCGTCACCAGCCGTTCCAGCGAGGTTTTCCCAGTCTCCGACAGAACTGTTGCATCGAGTTTGAGCTCACCCATGATCTGATCGAGCGCCCCTGCACTGATCTGAGCCGAAGCAACGGCTGTGCTGGGGACGTCGTACATGCCTTTACCATCTTCGTGGACAGAGTACAGAGTTCCGATCTCTGTACCGGGAGGGAGCGTGACTGCCTGGCTCCCGATGTTTGTGATCTGGACTGGTACTGTTGCCTCCCTTGTTACCGCTGCAACCACGCGGGGGACCCTCCACTCTTGGTCGTTCCCCACTGAGCGTGGTTCCAGTACGCCTTGCCAGGTGGCTTCCCTGGCGATCTTCACGCCCCCATCTGGGATTTCAACATCCATCTGCACAAGCGCCCGAGACCTGGCGGGGACGGTAAGTGCTGTGCAGGTTACCACCCTGGCACGTTGCGGTCGCAGTTCCGCATACGTGGGGAGCGGGATCTCGAGGCTGCCAATTCTGAAGACGCCTGCTCTGTCGTCCAGGACTGTCTTGTGTTGGCAGCAGAAATCTCGCCCCAGCACCACCTGGTAGATCAGGCCTGGGATGATGACCATGGGGTGGATAAACTGCTCTGCCTGTATTTGAAATGCCACCTCTGCTTGGCTCGTGACCGGTATCTTTTGCCCGCCAGCCTGCGTAATCGTTCCGAATGACCCTTTTTGCAACGACCCTTTGGGAATGGTTGTCCGAGCGAACTCGTGCCCGATCATGGATATATCGGCACCCGAGTCGATAAGGGCCCACACACTGCGGCCTTCAACTTCAACTTTTATCGCCGATGCGCGCTTTGGGCTTACTTCTCCTTGCTCTGCCTTGACTGATGCTCGCCCAACAGCACCAGTCAACGGTCGTTTCCCTGATGTGTACGCTGTTGCGGCCCGACTGGGGATTGCAGCCCCGTGACACGTGTTTCCTGCCAGCAGTCAGCCGCCCAGTGTCCCCGCTTCCCACAATTCAGGCATACTACGCCTGCCATATTTCGTGGGGTGCTCGAGGAACCGACGCCACCCGCCGCGATTGGCGTTCTCCAACATCTGGCTACCACATGACCGCGCCTCCCACAGCCCAGACATTGAATCCCAGGATGAACCGTGTCTGGGACTGTCCTTGGGACAATAGATCTTTGTCCTTGCTGACGTTGGTCGGTGAGCTGCGGACAATCGCGCTTGAAGTGGGCGGTATCGCCACACTGGTAACAAGCGCCTCGGTTGCCCCTGTTGAACGTGTTTGACTTTTGGTCCCGACTCATTTGAGTTTTCATGTCACTCCACTCCTTTCGTAGCTCACCTACCATGGCAAGAACTTCTCCTGTCTGATCACCTTCTCTGTTCTGCTGTGTTTCGTTGGCTGGCGCTTTGTTGGCAGAAATGGCCGCAGCCGTGTCCTGCCCGGCTGCTGTCCGCATGGCGGTCAACGTTTGGTATTTTTCCTGAAGTCTTTGAGCTACTTCTTCTGCTTTTTGTAGGGATAGAACCGCATCGTTGTTGTGAAGCCTTTCCTGCAGTTTCAGATCGTTGAGACCACACAAGAAGTGCTCCAGAGCTGTGTGATCGAGTTGTTCACTCGACAGCCCTGGGTTTGCCATATTTGTGAGTTTTCGAACGCGATCTGCGAATGCTTCGGTGCTTTCCCCAGGTGACTGGCGTATCTGACGCAGCTCCGCATTGGCCCGTCGTGCGTCTACGCTAGTTCCGAATTTATTTTGCAGAGTCCCTGTCAGAGTTTTGTAATCCTTCCTATCACCTTTGCTCAGTTTTCCGCAAACATCCAAAGCAGCGCCGTCCAAAACGTCGAGAAGAATCGAAGCCAATTTTTGCTCATCGGCCTCGCCGAAGCGTGTTTCAAAACGGAAAATCCACGTTTCCCAATTCTCCTCCATATGACCGCTAAATTTAGTTGTGTTGTGGATCTTCATGGACAGCTCGCCTGCCATTGTTGTGCGGTGATTGTTGTGCGGTGATTGAACGTTATATAACTTAAGAAAAAGGATGAAGCTCAGACAGGTCTATGACCAAAATATTTGGAAATAAACGAATTTGAATAATGACTGTGACGCTTAAACGATCACTTTTACTATTTAGCAGTTCATAAATAAATCGTAGGATATATAATAGCGACAAAAATCGTGTCGTTAAACGACACGTCAAATATATATCTCACGACTTGTCGAAAATAATAACGGACCCGCTAGCCTAGACCACAGTATGTCAGCTAAATACCCTTATCATCGACCTGAAATCAAGCCAACAGCTGTGTCGAAAACGATCACACCTTTGCTTTATTCCATGTCGCTAGGTGAAAACGCTGACATTCAAAATCAGAATAAATAGCTTTAGCATATGTGTCGTCTAAACGAACAAATTACACTCGTATATAAAGAACGTAATTCGCTTACCGTACCGCGCCAATGTTAGGTAGAGACAGCGATCCTTTTCTGGCCGTGTATTGCCGTCCAAACGTCCGCTCAGCTCCAGCGCCAGGTCACAATTGCCACCCGCCCCCGGCTCTCGCTCCGACCCCGAGCGCCGGCGGTCGCAGGGGCGCGCCCAGCTGGAGGCGGACCCGGCCGCCCGCAGAGGCGCGCCCAGCAGGAGGCGCGGCAAGGGCGCCGCACATGTATCATGATTCACGCGCCCCACATATATATATATATATATATATATATATATATATATATATATATATATATATATATATATATCATCACTTTTAGGTTCCTTTAGGCGCTTCTCAACCCCTCTCCCTGTTTCACCCACATACGTTTTTGGACAGCCAGAACAAGGAACCCATTTGTCCACACTCACACCACACCCATTTCAGAAGAACAATCACGCTTTGCTTTTCCATGAACCATGTCACGTATTTTTCCACCGGCGTTCATCGACACTTTTAATCCTGCCGTTTCGAGCGTCCTGGGCCTCGTTTCATAAAGCGGCGTAACCTACGAACCTACGTAGTTGACGCCGATTTTGGCGTAGCCTACGCCAATTCCGTTTCATAAAGAAAAAACCGACGTAAGCTACGCCATTGAAACTACGCCGCTTCATTTACGTCAAAACACCGAATTGTTCGTAAGTTACGGCATTTGCGTTTCATAAAAGGGCGTAGCTTATGTCAAATAATATTTCAGGGCCTTGATTTTCGGTAAAAAGCAACGCAAGGATTTGTTGCGTTGTTTTAGTGCTCCGATGGCCTTGGAAGTTGTTTTGATTGCATTGCTGGCATATTTTGTGAGCCTGGCGGCGATATTAGTGGCTGGTGTGATGATTTTACATTGAAACTTACTTCAAGAGCATATCAAGATATTTATGTGAAGCAAGAAACTGAAGTATTAGTTGAATCTCTGAAGAATTTGAGTGTCTCAAATACCATGTGGACCACCTCATGACATACATGTGTTTGTAAGAATTGATTTATAATTCACTGCAGTCTCATATCATTTGTGCAATGTTGTAATAGATGGCAAGCATTGTTTTCAATAAATTAACATGATTTACAAGACTTCTCTGACCAGTAGTAGTGAGCAAGATGATAGCGTAATGCCGACTGGCAGTTGGGTATCATACTTATGGTGATTTTTCATAGTTATTTGTATTTGGTTCTTTTGTACATTAGCCACACTAATAATTTGAACATAATATGTAACATTTATTGACCATGATACAGGGAGACACAAGCATGGCTCACAGGTAATTAAGCCACAAACATACAAGTTCACCAGTTCAAGTTGTTTTATTTTCATGAGCTCATGTTTTTTAGGTAAGCTGTGAATTGGCCAGGTTAACATGTATACTGGAAAAAATGCTCACATTTCGTGCCTTGCCTGAGTTGTCAAAACTCACTCAGTAAAACTCACATTTATTTAGTATTTATCATGCAATACCAAGGCAAAACTCAAACAAGGATGAGTTTTGCCTGAGTATTTATGTGAGTTGTCATAACTCACGACAGTAACACTCAGGCCCTTACTAGCAAAACTAACCCTTACTAAGGTAATAATCATGTAATGCTAAGCCCGCCCTAAGGTAAAACTCATGCAAACTAAGGTGTAACTAACCCTTACCAATGTCAATACTCAGGAAATGCTAATGCAAGCCAAGCCTGGGGTTAGTTTTATTTCTCTGGCATTACCAATGCTAATACTAATATGATTACTAATGACCGTCACACATTGGACAATACAGCAGATACTGTGGCGAGACATGAATGTGTTGACACTGCAATCTTCCCCACTGATACACACCTTCCCAAATTTTGGTCACCATGCATCTATAGGTGCATGATGACCAACATTCTTAAACCTATCTATTACTTTTGTAAACTGTGGTTGTCAATGTTGAAAATTCAGACATCTCATTTCAGTCAGCTAGTGCCTCAACATTTGATTCCAATCATTAGTTATTCATATAATAGCCAGAATCATCTACGTCATGTCAAAAATGTTGATGTCATATCAAAAATCACATCACACAAAACTTACTAAGCCTATTGTATAGGTATGCTGAATGCTTGCCGTTTATTATAGCATTTTCAATTGCCTCTTGCAAACGCTAATGTGACCAATGTGACCAGTGAACAGTGACTTCTTCTGGAACAAACATTATCAGTTGTCTGCAGCTGGTGAGTGAAATTGGTAGGAAAATGTCTGTTCATGCCAAGCTGCAGTTAAGAGTGGATGCACGCTGAACAAATCTGGATATTGGGAGCAACACTGTGATGTAAGGCCAATGTAAGATACAGTTGAAGCTATGAGCGAGGCCTTGAAGACAATGCCGCCATGGACCTGTGTGTTGAATGAGATCATCATTGAGTTTTCACCAAATTAAGGTCAATTGTGGAATTTTCAAGGCACTTTTGCTGACATCTATACGGATTGACTGCTGATCAATAAAGGCGTCAGTGTCTGAGTTTGTGTGTTTTGGTGGCGTGGCTGAACACATCAATTTGTTGTCGGTAAACTTCCTATTAGATAAGCCATCTGTCATCATGACATGTCATGACGTGTCATCATGACGTGTCATCATGACGTCATCATGACGTGTCATCATGACTTGTCATCATCTTAGCTTCTCATCTGTTTTATGTGCTGCCATCTATACACTGGACTGTTTCACACTAACCACAATTAGATCAGTAAATCCGCATGATTCATGACATAGCCCATATGAGTCCGTAATGGATTGGATTCATATTTCATACATTGCATCATGCAGTGGCGTACCGAGTATCAGGTCATGTAGGTCATGACCTGGTCCTTTGCCCGAGGCGCCCATGCAAAGCTGGCGCCCCTCCGATCGGTCACGACGCCCCTCTGGCCAGTGACTGCGCCACTCCGGCCAGTGAGGACGCTCCCCGGCCAGTAACGTCACTGTTGCGGCCAGTGACGGCGCCCCCGGCCACTGCGCCCCGGCCAGTGAGGGCGGCGCCTCTCCGGCCCGTGACAGCGCCCCTCCAGCCAGCGACAGCGCCCCTCCGACTCCGACTAGTGACTGTCCCTCTTAGGCGAGTGACGGCGCCCCTCCGGCCAGTGACTCTCTTTCCGCATGGTGCGGAAGGGGGGGGGGGGGCAGCCCCCTCTGCCTGGATCCGGGCCTGGATTACATGTATATATAAAGTAAATCTGTCTCGCATCGTTTTGCGTTGCGTGCTGGCAAGTGGCAATATGTCCGATTCAGTGTTTAGACGAGGATTTCTGTTGGTGGTTCTGTCGGCATTATCGCCATGACTGTTCACATGCAATAGAAAGCGTATTATTAATTTGATTTACTAGTAATGTATTAATTAAATAAGAACAAAAAACGAGAATCACGAGAGCTTTTTACTAAACCACATACGTGCGTGCTTTAAATTCTCACACCGGATACGTGGGCTCGATAATGGCAGCTCTAATGGCTTTCGCCTGGGTCCAGAAAATATTTGTTATTTATTTACTCAGAAACGATATTTTAACATTATTTATTTTACAAATATTTTTTAAATATTTTTATGATTCCAATTTCAATCATTGCATTAAAAACAAATGTTTATTATAATGCTTTCAATACACTTCAATTTTTAAAACACCCTTGATTGTTTACGCCAGCAACGCAAACTGCGCCGGAGTAAACTACTCCGTCGGCACCTTGGTGAAACGGACTAATTTACGGTGCGTAGCTTTTGATGGCGTAATTCACGCATTTCGTAAGTTACGCCAAAAGCTTTATGAAACGAGGCCCAGGCAATGATATGTGCTGGTTTGGAATAGGGAATTGAAATCCACCGAGTTGGCTTGGTCTTTTTCCTGTAAATCACCTATCTTTTCTTGTTTCTTATTTGTTCCGCTTTCTTTCGAAGAATTATTAGCAAGTCTTTCGGATACTTGAGTTTCGAAAATGCTTCGTAAATATACTCAATTCCATCAGCCAAATATTCTTCATCGTATATTCTGAGTGTTCTGAGGAATACACCTATTATTATGCTGCTCCTCACACGATCACTGTGGGCTGAGTAAAAATGTATGTCTTCCGTATTTGTCGGCTTCCTGTAGACTTTAAACTTCAATCTAGTTTCTGCCTTCACTATGCTCGTATCTAGAAAAGGTATAGTGCCGTTTTGTTCTGTTTCGATTGTAAATTGCACGTTTGCGTTTACTGCATTTAACATAGCCAACTTTTCATCCAAGTCGGTACCCTTTGGAATTGCAACCAAAACATCGTCGACATACCGCATCCATATTGAACCGCTGCCCATGATTTGTTGGAAATGCTCATCTTCTAAAACCTCCATATAAAGACAAGCCGCTACAGGGCTAAGAGGAGATCCCATGGCTAATCCACTGTGCTGTACGTACTCCTCGCCGTTAAATGAGAAGCAACCAAACCTCATGCATAACGCCACTAGTTCCAGGTATTGAGCTTTTGGTAGCGGTATACTTGATTCATCTAGTGCATCAATGCCTTTCTGTATTGCACTTAGCGCTCCGTCCATAGAAAGGTTGGTGAATAAGGATTTGACGTCAAAACTCGCTAGCTTTTTGTCAGTGACGTCAACTTCCTTTAATCGTTCCATCATATCCGCAGTGTTATGAATGTGGGCATCGCTTATCGATCCCAGTGCTTTTGTAAGTGGTTTTGCTAAAACCTTTGCTAAATTATGGGGAGCACTCCCGATGCCCGACGTAATTGGGCGCATAGGAATTCCTTGCTTGTGGACCTTTGGTAAGCCCCTCATTCGCGACGCAGAGAGTGTTTCTTCTAGCAAATGTTACATTCTCTTTCCGCTTTCGGATTGTTTTATGATTTGTCTTGCTTTTTGGTTAAACAATTTACCCTGCTTTTCGGTATATCCAGATGGTTTCTTTTCATAAGTATCAGAGGCGCTGAGCAACTCATTCATCATACTGAGCATTATCCATGACAATAACTCCGCCACCTTTATCCGCCTGAGTCACCACCAAGCTATTGTCGCTAGCTAAGTTCCTTAGCGCACGTGCATATCTCCTGGGCAAACTTCCTGGCTCTTGGTCAGCTGGTGCCTTGCAACATGTTAAAATGCCTTGTATATAACCTTGATCGGCATCACTATCACTCCATCCATATTTACGTTCAATATGTTCAGCGAACGAACATTTATCTTTACCAGCGTCAAATTTTGGACCCAAAGATAGCGCTTTCTTTTCATCTTTGGAGAGCGTTCGTGACGACAAGTTCGTTACAATATGTATGTTGCCAGCCTCCTTCCACTTACTGTTTCGACATATATCGGCGAGCTTACGGTTCAGCCGTTTTTGTTGTTCGCTGTTTAGCCGCTTCAGCTTTTCTTCGTGGTCGTTCGTGAGATTCCTTTATGTTCATCATTCATAACGTGTATGATTTTAAGATCTTTCAGATCAACGCAGGCATCTTGTAAATACGATCTAGCAGAATCACTGAACGGTTTTACATTATTTTTAAGCACTGCAGGACTGATTCATGTGACTGTTTTGCTGCAATGTGTGTTGTCTGTGTCGTTCTTCATCGCAGTGCAGTGATCAAGGTATTAATATACCGAAAGCTTTGCCATACATCTGCTTTTGGGTTATTCTCATCACTTACTCCAGATATTACAGCGTTGTATTTATTCAGCGGCCCCGCGCAGCTGTGGTCCCTAGAACCAATAGCATCGAGCTAATGCTAAAAGCTTTTTCAAGCGCCGGTTATTTGGATTTAATTTATCATTGCGAGAGAAAGAAAACATGCCTCCTTCTGAGGCGTGCTGTGACCGACACCGGCATCGGAACGACTTGATTTTTTTTTGCCATGGATCGTCACAAAGCTTGAAGCTGTCGTGTGTGCAAATGTCACCGTCATCAGTGCTGCCGTCTGTGCCGTGCGTGTGGTTAAAGAAATGAGGACACATACACACACAGACGTACGGCTAGAAAATTAGTGCTTTAGATATACACAAGCGGTCCCCGCTTGCTTCACTGCGCGAAGAGGCTGTTGACGTCGGTGGTGCTGGTAACTTATTTGGGGTTACACTGAATCGTTGGAAAATTTAATTTATCCACCTGTGATTTGGCAAACGAGAGTACGTTTCAAGAGCAGGATGTGCTTCGATAATAAAATGGTACCTTCAGGAGATCAGTAAAGTGCACAATGGTGTGGGGAACAATTTTGTTAGGTATCAATTTTTTGGGGTTCATGAAAACAAGGATAATTTTGCATAATGTTTTTTTTTTTTATTATTATAAAAACGCGAAATGAACTCAAAAATGATTAAAAACTAAAACAATGGCCTTGTAGTTGTGACGTCAAGACCATAGTGAAAATCAAAAGTGCCGTCACAAATCACGAGTGTCGTGACGTCACAAACAAAATCAAGAAAGTTTTTTTTTTAATATGAGAAGTTAAGAGGAAGTTTTTGGACAAAAGGCGGTCTAAGATGTGTGTGAGAAGTATATCGAAAAATCGGAAAAATATGCTGAATTTGTTATGCGTAAAAACCCACTACCTGTCCCCCACCCCATTTAAAACCCTGAGATATTTGCGTCATTTAGCGGCCCCGCTCAGCTGAGCGGGGCCGCTAAATGACCCTACAACCAATTGCATCGAGCTAATAAGAAAAGCTTTTTCAAGCGACGGCTATTTGGATTATATTTATAATTGCGAGAGAAGGAAAACATGGCCTCTTCTGTTACCCCTCAAGGTCACGTCTGCCTCGCTTTGCAGCCGACACGGTAACCGATGAATTTGTTAACCTTTGAAGAGCTTCCGTCCCTTGTCGCTGACCATGCGTCACTCCGGTTACTCCCCGCTGCGGGGAGTAACCGGTTGTCATACCCTTTATTACTCCCCGCAGCGGGTTCGCCCATATCGTCAGCACATTATTGAAGGGAATGTTTCACCTTTGTATTTGTTTTTAACTGAGATAGCCATTACCTTTGGCCGTTATTTAAATGTCGAAAATACTAAGGTCATTTTCCCCAAAACTTAGCCGTTTTTAAACTATTCATTTTCGCATTTGCAAAATGGGGTCTAGGCTAGTCCTGTCACTGATTGGCTGACAGCCACTTTGTCAGTCAATCCCACTTTGTCAACCAATCAGCGGCGGGTTATGGCTCAATAATGACGTCATCATCCCACATTTAAAAACTTAATTTGTATAAAGTTAAGTGACTTTTCGAGATAAAAATATCACCAGTTTTCAGCAGCACTTACTTCATATTTTGGACTACAACCAGCCTATATTTGACAACTTTCAGAAAGGTGAAACGTTCCCTTTAAAGCCGGTCGCAGGGGCCAAAACACCACAAATTCACTGTACGAGTTTTGTACCCATTGTCCATTATTTTAGCACATCTCGGCGACCATACCTCCTGCAACACAGATTCACGTTCACTCGCACTGTTCTGCAAACGAGAGCTGTTAATAGTAATGAACAAAAACAAAACGAGGCGGCCGTGACCTGGCACTGCCACGCGCGGAACGCTGACCAGAAGATCCGGCTCTCTTCCCGACTCCTCCTTAGCCAACCACAGATTCAGCGCTGGCCCTTTCAACCTCTGGCCCTTTCAACCTTTGGCCAATTCGAGCTCTGGCCCTTTCAAGCTCTGGCCAATACAAGCTCTGGACTTGTCAACCTCTGGCCAATACAAGCTTTGGCCCTTTCAGCCTATGGCCATTTCAACCTCTGGTCAATACGAGCTCTGGCCGTTTTAACCTCTGGCCAATACGAGCTCTGGCCCTTTCAAGCTCTGGCCAATACGAGCTCTGGCCCCTTTCAATCTCTGGCCAATACCAGCTCTGGCCAATACAAGCTCGGGACTTTTCAACCTCTGGCATATACAAGCTCTGACCTGTATGAATTATCCCTCTTAGCATTGTCCAATTGGCCTTCTCAACCTCTGGCCAATATGATTCCTGGGGCCTTATAAATTCAGGGCCTTTATGATTTTGGCCAATACAAGCTCTGGCCTTTATGATTCTTGGGGCGTTTTGAATGTCACCCATATTAACGAGGCGTCGTGATCAGAGACTAGGTGCCAGAGAGTGTACCTGCCTTCGGTACCTGCCTCAGGCGGCGAGCGTTCATGTCCCGATCGTGGCCCGGAACAGCAGACATGAAACCGGGCCCACTAGTCCTGTGTCGAAACTTTAACGTAGGGAGGTAATTCTTTCACCACAACCCATTATTAGATCTGCTATACAAATCTGCTATCTCAGTCCAAAACCCCATGTTAAAGGTGAACTATTCCTTTTAAAGGGATTCCACGGGTTTCCGTCCTGAAAGGGAATGCACTCTTTTGCAGTTGTATGAGCTTTAAAAACGTTTAAGACATAACAGGGACCTCAATTCTCATTTAGTCCATTATTTCAGCAATTATGAGCGTTAAAACTTTTGCGTTTTTCGAGACTTGTATCAGATAATGAGTAATTAGGTCTGCTTACATAGCACTAACAAATTCCACTAAATTTCGGATAAGTTCTGTGTAACGAGACTTCAGCTTTTATCTAGAAAGTATCTCTACACAAAAGGCTTGCTTTATAAATCAATCAATCAATCAATCAATCATTCAATATTTATTAGGCGTCACAATGTGACAAGTACATACATAAACATAACAGAAACAGAACACCAGCAGTGAGTATACCTACTCCTCATCCGTCTGCTTGGACGGAACTGGGTTGGCTTCGGTAGCCTCCTGAAAATACTACGCTGAGGTAGGCAGCCTCAGCAAGCGTCTTGTCGCTTGGCACTGAGGCCCAGACAGTACCAGCCAGATACTGTCTACTAGCCCACTTGGGCTACGGGGCGTGCGCCAGAGGTGCAGAAACCTCCTCACCTGTCACATAGTTGGCATTGATACATGATTTCTGTCACACGGCTTTTACATAAATGCCCCCACCCATGGGCTTCTCATGAACTCGTATTTCACGCCACGCCGTACACCTCACTCCTGTAACACACGTAAGAGTAGTGGCGATTTTGAGAATATTTTTGTTATTATATACATACAAAAGAGCACGCATTCTTAATTTGGTCAGCTCAAGTTCACAATTTTCGATGGCCGCAAAATCGTCAAGACAATCCAGTTTCGTTTCATATTCCTTTAATTGCAAACCATTTGACCAATAATCCGGCACCATTGCCAGTCAATTAGCGCCAATAGCCGATGGTAAACGAACAATAACAAACATATTGCTCAAAGATGAAACATTCTAGAGTAAGATAAAAACCAACAAACGTCACAAAACGGCAATGATAAATGAAATCCATCCAAGGACCATAACTGGTGTTGGTTACCACCAACACCACTTACTTCAGTCCCGACCACACATTTGTTTCGCACTGGGATGCTTCGACAAAACAGAGACTAGCTAACAACTCACATACACAAAGCAACTTCGAGAGCTCATGCCCCGAGTCAACGGGACGTCCCGCACACCCTGGATTCAGTTCCTACGATACTTATTTGAAGCTCCACAGACACGCTTTAGAGTCGGGGGCCTTTTTGTGGCGCGATATCACTGTCCCTTCCATCGACTGTCCGATAGAGATGCTCCTCCTGACACACCTGAAAGTGTCCTGACCTGAGAGACTTCGCTGGACACTATTCAAGAGACGGTCAGCCCGACACAAGGACGGTCCGTTCCACCGCACCACCAGCTCCTGAGCGGCGTTTCCATGATTGAGATGGCGGTGATCTCCAAACACTTCGCCGATGATACTTGCCATCGACTCGACCACACTCTCCGGGGGACTCAGAAGCCAAAGGCGCGTCACAAAATCGGCGAATGCTTTAAGGTGGTGGTTCTGCTGGTGGTCGCGACTCGCCAACAGCTTCCACAGCTGCTGACTGGTGCACGAGCGGTGGCGGCGGAGCAGCGGTAGAGCAGCCCGGGTGTCGACCTCAGACGGGACAGCGGAGCGCGGAACGAGCTTACTTGCAGCCAGCCTGTTTGCCGCCTCTCGCACGAGACAAGCTGACACCGGCACAGGAGTGTTGGACACTGCCAGCTGGTGGAGGTCAGCGACCAGGCGGATATCTGGCATCCTTCTCTCCACGGTGGTGTTCGCCGTCCCCTTGTCGGATCCACTCTTGTCGTAGCCCTTTGCGCGGTACGAAAGTCGCTCCATCAGCTTGGAACAAAATATGACTATCTTGGCGACCTGGCAAGGACGTAAAATTACTCATTACAATCACGAAGAAGCACACAAAAACAAAGGTTATAAATGCATCATGTCTCGCTTTTCTACATTTAGGATAAAACAAAAGTTAAAAAGAGCAAACGAACAAACGAACGCAAACAAAAGGTGATACTTATACTTAAATGATTATATGAATAGGCTAAAACATGATGCTTTATATTTATACAGCAACAAAGTTGTTTGATTAGCACACACAAGCCTGCAGTCAAAAAGTGAAGTGCTGGCATTGCATGCTAATTGTCCAACTCTTAAAGTTTACAAAGTGGAGGGGGGTGCATTTTAGTGCCCCCCCTAAGATCTCCGAAAGTATGAGAGCTAGAATGATGAAACTTACAGGGTTGGTAGGTGCTATGATAATCTACATTTTCTGAAATTTTCTTCACCTTCGGTCAATATCTGCAAGGTCCAACGAGGTCATGAAGGTCAAATCTGGCCAAATATCACAATTTTGGGAATTTGACCTCTGTGACGTCACAGATCACCAGAAATGTGTTATGAAGTTGTTTCCGGGGATGAACATTGACATTGTCTACCGAATGGCGTTTGAATCATTCCGATCCGACTGTTGGTTCCGAAGATATCGATTTGCCGACCGCGATTCTGGCCGCCATCTTGGACTGAAAATCCATATAACTCAAAAAATTTATCGACCGATTTCGATTTTTGTTGCGTCAAACGATCCGCTATTGAGTTGGCATTAATGTCTCGCAAAAACCACCGCTCTGTTGCGCTTCATTTTCGAGCTATTCACGAAAAACATGTGGGGGAGGGGGCACAAAAGTGCCCCCCCCCCTCCACTGCGCGTGTTTAAACAGTGCACTCCAACATATTTAAATGTCCAATCCATGAGCCCTCTGGGTGACCCTTGTTACCATGTGGCTTCACAAGTCATATTCGCAATGTGATTTTTTAGTTACTTAAGCGTGAACTAACACTTACAGGAAATAAAATGGGAAAACATGGAAAATGCCAATCTGAACAACAATATTCACATCATGGAGCAAGTGTCTATAAGTTAACAACAAACATCTTTTCACTTATATTTCAGCATTTTACAGCACCTCACATCACTTCAGTACAACTTTGGAAGTATGACTTGCAGTTTGGGAACCTATGATGAGTACAATCTCCTTTTTTCACAAAATTTCAAATTCAACACAAGCTTTCTGTACTTGTGCAGAACAAACTCAACTTTATCTTTGGACTTTGTCCATTTAAAGAAAATAGTTTGTCAATATGACACAGCCATTCTTCATCTGCCCTGCACATGCAACATGTTCCAGTGCACATCATGTTTTGCTGATTATTTTTGGATTATACATAACAACATTCCAGAAATGTTGAGACTATCTGAGATAACATGCTTTAAAGTACCAAATGGAGCAAGTCACAAACATTGAGAAACCCTTGAACCACAATTTTCCCTGCTGCATGTCTGTTATTTGGGATTGAATGCCAGTATACAAAAATGCTGAAATTAACAATTTCACCCTTAGACATTTTTTTACCCAAAGTTATTGGTTACAGCCCCTAGTCATATATTTATGGTGCGACATAATAATCACATAATCCAGAAGGGGAGGGTGCTTGAGGAAAGCATGCAAAACTGTTGTAACTCACTGTTTTAGGTTTTTGGAAAGCTAGATATACTTAACTTTATTGTTATTTCTGGATGGCCACAAATCTGTATCAACATGCCACAAATGATGGTCAAATTAAGTGTGAAATGTTGCGTGAACATGGGTTCTCTCATCTGATAAGTGGATGATCAGCTAAAATTGATATAGGTAGTATAAAGAAATGAAATGTAGTGCAGGATTGGGTGTAACTACCCATAGTCTAGTCCAGAAATGGGAAAAAAACTGACACTTTTAACTTCAAGGTCTAATTATATGATCTGATAGAAAGCGAGCTGCTTCTCAACTCTCACAGAAGCTTGAATAAATGTTGACCCAATTTCGATTTGGTACAGGGTTTCTGACCCTGCAATATTAAAAAAAAAATCCAAAGATAATTTAGACCAGAAGCAAAATATGCTGCATTTCAGTTTTTCAGTTCCTTATCAGGCTTCTACAACATAAACTGATGACAAAATTAACTCACAAGTGTTGCAGGAATGTTTTGGGACTAATATGAAAACATTTAATTGATCAGGTCATGAGCAATTAAGTGAGCTGAATTTGTTCATTTTACAGCTGAAGTTTGAAATAAGGGTGGTTTACCCGGTAATAGTTCAGTAATTCACCTCCCCAGTTTATGATATTCTTGAGGTCCCTAAAAGAAAAAGAGTAGTCAGCTGACAGTAATATTACGACAGACTGAAAAGTGGGTTATCTTTGACTACAAGATAATCTGGGGGGTCCAGGGGGGTGACAGCCCCCGGTAGGTTCTGCAGCGCAGCAAGCGAAGAGTTCTAAACGTGGGTCCCTGCGACCACAATTGCTGTAAAGGTTAGGTCAGGTTTAAATATGTATCGTTTTGGTGACGTAATGGCTTTGGTATTACTGGTACACTTTTTGGTAATAGTTCAGTAATTCACCTCCCCAGTTTGTGGTGTTCTTGAGGTCCATAATAGAAGAGAGTATTATTATGACAGACAGAAGTGTACCAGTAATACCAAAGCCATGATGTCACCCAAAAAAACATTTATCAGCGACATTTCAACATCACAGCGACATTTTCATATTTCTTCCAACGAAGCTGTTATTATTAATAGGCTAGGCCTAAATACATCAGACTACTTCTTTATGCCATAGGGTTTGGTTTTGTCTATAAGATGGCCTGGGGTGTCTGGGGGGTGACAGGTGACAGCCCCCCCCCCCCCCCCCTGTAGGGCTGCAGCGGCAGAGCGAATGTGAGCGGAGCATTATAAACGTGGGTCTCTGCAACAGTAATTGCTGTAAGGTTTGCATAGGTTTGATTAAGTTATTATGGTGACGTCATAGCTTTGGTATTACTGGTACACTTTTCAGTTTGTCATAATAATACTGTCGGCTGACTGTCCTTCTATTAGGGACCTCAAGAAGAACCTTAACCTAGGGAGGTGAAT
>JAXIVJ010011814.1:0-40000 GCA_036785665.1 Chirona hameri | reverse complement strand
GCCCCCCCCCCTGGTGTACGCCTATGGTCACCTTGTATTAATTGTACACACATAATAGTGTGATTGTACTCTCATATACAACGGCGGCGCCTACCATAGGGGCAGGGGTGGCAGACTGCCACCCTGCCGTGACACTGGGGTGGCATTGGCACCCCTAAAGGTTAGGCCACCGTCACAATTTTACCCGGTGCTGTTTTGTCAAAATGGTGGAATTCCGACCGTTGTTGTGAACATATATGGAACAGTTCCCTTCGTCGACAATACAAATTGTAGTCACGTTATTCCAAGGGCTCCGCCACAAGTTTCAAGTTTGGGGGACATGGGATTCATGAGCTCAACGAGATATAGCGCCGAGTATTATGGGGATACGGTGGAACCGGGCTCTACACCTGACCGGGCCCGTGAAACACGCCTTTGCCAGCACCGGGCCACTGCCTCGATAGGTCCTGACTAAGACCGGGCCCCTATCAGGAACGGGCTCCGTGCCATCAAGAATTTGCTAATACTGGACCCTCGTCCTGACCGGTCCACATATCGCGGCCTTTGCCAGGACCGGGCCCCTGCCTCGATCGGGCCTGACCAAGACCGGGCCCTCTACCCGGAACGGGCCTGTGCCACTAGAACGGGTCCGTATCAAGAATTTGCAAGGACCGGGGCCTGTTGTGACCGGGCCCCCATATCACGTCTTTGTCAGCACCGGGCCCCTGCCTCGATCGGGCCTGAACAAGAAAGGGCTCGTATAATAATTTTCAAGAACTGGGCCCTGTTGTGACGGGGCCCTTGACCTGACCGGGGTCCCATATAACGCCTCTGCCAGCACCGAGACCCCTGCCTTGATCGGGCCCTCTACCAGGAAACGGGCCCCTATCAGGGAAAGGGTACGTATCAACAAATTTGCAAGGACCGGGCCCTGCTGTGACGGGGCCCTCGTCCTGACCGGCTTCCATATCCACGTCTTTGCCAGCACGGGCCCTGCCTCGCTCGGACCTGACCAAGACGTGGCCCTTGCCAGGCATGGTGCCAGTGATACGGGTCCTTTTGATGCGTGCCACTCATAAATTTCGGGGGAAGGGGGGGGGGGGGGTCAGTTGACCTTTTTGACCCCCACCCCCCCCTCCTACGTGCGCCACTGCCAACTTGCCTCGGGATATCTCCCGCAACCTAATAAGGCGGAGGGACCAGATACTATATATGCAAGGGTTTTAAAAGAATGTGGAAGAGAGATATCTGTTCCATTGGCTATAATATTTTCCAGATCACTAAAAGAAACAAATATTCCACCTTGACTGGAAGAGTGCAAACAATAGTTTCTATATTTAAAAGGGGGATAAAAGTAAGGTAGAAAATTATAGACCTGTCAGTCTTACCTCCTTAGTTTGCAAAGTACTGGAATCAATCATTAAAGATAAAATAGTAGAATATTTGGATGAATATAAAATCATTAGGGAAAATCAGCATGGCTTCAGGAAGGGTTATTCGTGCTTGACCAACCTTCTGCAGTTTTTGGATGTGGCAACCGATAGTTTTGATAGGGGTGTGAACAGCTTGATGTAGCGTATCTTGATTTTAGTAAAGCTTTTGATAAGGTTCCCCATAAAAGATTAGGATTACAACTGAAAAGCCATGGAATAAGCGGCAAGGCGCTTGATTGGATCGAGTTTTGGCTCTCAGGACGGCGGCAAAGAGTTTTACTAAATGGGGTCAAATCTGAATGGAGAGATGTGCGTAGTGGGGTGCCTCAAGGCTCAGTTTTAGGCCCATTGTTATTTTTAATATTCATTAATACAATCGAGAATGGTGTAGACAGTAAAGTGTTAAAATTTGCTGACGATCTTAAAGTTTTCAGGGTTATTAGGAGAGATAACGACCAGGATCTTTTCCAGTCGGATCTGGATAGGTTGGTTGAATGGTCAGAAACATGGCAAATGGAATTTAATATTATCAAATGTAAAGTTATGCATGTAGGCCGAGTAAAAAGAAGAACTTCGTACAAAATGGGGGGACAGGAGATGTCACAGACGGTAATGGAAAGGGACCAAGGGGTAATAGTTAACAGTAAGCTGTCTGCATCTGACCAGGTAACCAAAGCTAAAAAACAGGCACTACGGATGCTTGGTGCCATTTACAGGAATGTTTCTTATAAAAGTGCTGAGGTGATAACTAAACTGTATTGTGCATTTGTTAGACCACATTTAGAGTACTGTGTTCAAGCTTGGTCTCCAACGTATGAGAAAAATTGTTGGTTACTAGAAAGGGTACAAAAACGGGCAACGAAAATGGTTAACGGTATTAGTAATTTAGAATATGAGGATAGGCTTAAAACATTGGATATGTTCTCACTTAAATACAGAAGATTGAGGGGGGATCTCATTGAAGTTTTTAAGTTTGTAAATGGTCAACAGATTGGGTATTTAAAGAACTTGTTTGATTTTGATAGAGAGAAAAGAGGGCGATGCCATCAGTATAAACTTATTGTTAAACAAAGCAGGACTAGATTAAGACAGTCGTTTTTCAGTAGAAGGGCTGTGAGCCATTGGAACAATTTACCAGGTGATGTAATCAGTGCAGCCACATTAGTTTCTTTCAAAGCTGGGCTCGACAAATATTTTGCGGGAAAGGGTTTTGTTTATAAATATTCCTGGGATTAGTCTTAGTTATAGTGATACGCATATGTGAATATACATAAGAACATAACTAATTGAAATAGGTTGCTTACAAGAAAGGGATTATTTTTAGAAGGAAGATTGTGTATGTGTGGGACTAGTGTAATTACAACGTTTGTATGGATTGAATGTCTTGTGAATGTAGATTGCTAAATTCTGAGGTTCGTGTGTGCAGGACGATGTATATGTTAACGATGTATATGTACTGGATGTTAAATTCTGAAAATGGTTAGTGTGTATTACATGATATGGTGCCCTGCGAGGCAATGTATGTGGCCGTTCATGTCCGTTGTCACATGTGTACCGTTCACGTCCATGTTGCCGTACAACCCAGGACGGGCCCATGAGGCTCTTTGTTGTACTGAAAATTTATGTCTTTATGTCTTTATGTCTTATGTCTACTTGCTGTGTCAGTGGTAACTAGAGACAAGGGGGTCGCCACCGGGGGGTGGTGGGGGGCGCCCCGCTCAGAATCGCTCCGGCCGTAGTCGGACCCCCCAGATTCACAGGATTTTATAATTAGCCCAATGGGGCTGGCCCCCAAACCCATGGCTGCCCCCCACCCCCACATTCAAAATTGTGTGGCGACGCCACTGCCTATAGAGAGGTGACTTGCTGACTAAGTTAGCGTACTTTCCACTTCTAAAAAAGCTGAGCGACTTATACATGCGCATTACTGCTAAGTTGCAGTGACATGGCAACTTGCATGGGGGGATGGGGGGACGCGTCCCCCGAGTTAAAAAATCAGGGGGGGGGGCGTCCCTCCCCAAGAAAGCAGACTTGCTTGATATTTGTTTTGCTGAATTCGTTCCAAAGGATATGAAACTTAATTTATTCTTAGCTCAAATTACATGCAATTTTTAACCATATATCCTTGAGTCCTTTATTTGTACTTACAGATGTAGCTACTTAATTACTTTGTAGAAAATACAATTGTGATATGGCAGCTAAAAGTTGGTACACAAGATTGGCTTCTGCTATGATTCAATGTCAAATTCATCCATTCATTCACCATTCATTCCAAGGCCTTAGATACAATTCAGCCAAGGCAGTGAATAGTGTGACGTCATGGGTACATCCAAGGGCGTCGCCGTTGGGGAGGGGGGGGGGAGGGCACCGCCCCCTCCCCCGCCTGTCGTCAGGCTGGGGGGATTATCCCCCCCACCCGTTTTGGAGACATACATCCATACTGTGTTCGGAAATATTACAGGTTTCAATATCATAAAAGCATTTGGAAAAAAGTATCAGTGCAATGGAAGAATGGAAGGGATCAGGATTATATTTTTACTTTTCTTGAAGGAAGTTGACAGGAGTTTAAATGGAATTTCAGTAGCAGAAAAATTGTCATATTATGGCGTTAATGTACCCTATTTGTTGTTGAGGCACACTTTGTGCTTGCTGTAAGGAAACACAGGCGGATAGTTTTACGACATGAACGTTTTTTGTGTGCAAGTTTTCAGTCACTTCGACCGAATAGCTGCAAAGAAATATGCTTCTGAAAACCATATGGCTACGGTCGGGGCGCTCATACGCAGATTTTCCCCCTAGTTAACGGAAGACCTCGCTCTGCTCGGTAATCAAAGATTCAAACTGGTTCTCATTCCTCAAACTGGCCGGGTCCTGACCTAGTAAATGTATCCATTCAAAAGCTTCGGACTAAATTTATCAAATTAAATATGCTAGCCATTTCGTTCAAGTTCTGCCAAAATGCGTTCAATGTTTACAAACCGAGGTAGTTTTCGGATAACTATAGTTATCCGGAATAATGGATGCAGTATGTACTTGGAGTAATGGATGAAGTATACTTCATCCATTACTCCAAGTACATGAGCTACTGCATCCGCATCCGCTTCGGCCAGCCGTCCACAAACGACTACCCCGCACCACGAGCCGGCGACAGTCACCGGTTCCGGGACGATCCGTCCTCCTGTACAGTTACGGGCACCCCGGTCGGCCAGCATTCAAAACTGTGAGATGCGCTGAACTTATGAAGAAGATATAAAAAACACGCCAGTGACTTTGTATCGCACCACCGACCTCCTAAATATCTATCAAACCCCTGACCCTGACCCCATGACCACCGGGCTAGTGTCTCCCGAAAGCAAAAAGCTAGTCCAGTGGCAGCCGGAAGGGGCATATAAGTTATGATATTCACGGCATATTAAGAATAATTAGAATTGCAGTCTATTGTGATCATGGATCGACGCAAAATTTGCCTACGATAGTGCGACCCTATACATTCCCACTAACATGCCAAATTTCGCAGTTTTTACTGCAAGGTGCGCGGAGTTATTAACCCGCGCACTGCATTGCAGGGGGGGGGGGGCGCACTGCAGGGGGGTTGATTTCCGCCCCCCCCCCTCAGGTTTTTCGGAGATAGCGAAAAAACGGCGTCGCTGCGCGCCGCCGGGTTATAGCACACCTGTTAGGACATCAATTGCGCACACTTTGAAGACAAAATATCCTCGGGTCGTCTCAGGTCAGGTCACCAGACCGGGTCAAGTGACCCCACCTCCACAAATGTTTGCAGTTGTGCCAAAGACCGATCAGATTGAAACTTATGGGATGTCATGAGGGCATCAGTACTTACATTTTTTTTTCTCTCGGAATTTTGATATCGGTGACCTAAGGTCAGGTCAATCTCGTAACCTCCCCATAATAAGTAAAAGGGGAAATATACAAATGCTTCTTATTTCAAGGATATGCATGATATTAGTCCAATTACTTCTGGATCATGTTATTATAGGATATTATTGATGATCCAAGTGTAATTTTTGTTCAGTGACCCCATTTGAAGTCATGCGAGGTCACCATCACTTTTTTTTGTCAATAACTCCCGACATAATGAAGATAGAGAAATAAAACAGACAACAATGTGTTTGTCTCTTCGAGACACGTCTTCCCATATGCAACATGTTCTACTTGGGTCACCACTTGACCTTGACCTGAGGTATTGTTTTTAGTTGACTTAACAAGGGCACCATGTATATCATTCGAAGCGCCTTGACGAGATAAACACAATGGCGTAAATGGTTTTCCGTTATTTTGATTAAGTAAAAAGTAAATAGCGTAAAACGATTTTGAACAAAAACAACACTTTTTCTTTTTGGACCTCTGGAGCCTCAAATATTGACCTATTATCAATTTTGAGGACAATTTATCCATTTCAAATTTCACTGACTGGCGTTTGCTTTTTCCGTTTATTTCTAACTAGCATAGTTTCCGAGATATATGGGAATGTCTGGAGCGATGTCCTAAAACGGGAAAAACTGAAAAATTTGACCTTTGATGACCTCTGGTGACCTCAATGTTGACCTGACCTAAAACGATACTGAATACGTTCGATAGAACTTGTATAAAGCTATCAAATGACGTTTTCCGCTTGTCACTACGTAGCTTATTTTTCGAGATCTCACGGGGGGGGGGGCGGAAATAAACCCCCTGCAGTTCGTGTTCGGTGCAAAGCCCTTGCAGTGCGCGGGTTAAGCAATCGGATGACATCCGAACGGACAGACGGACAGGTGGTTGCCACTTCTTATAATGAGTATGAAATAGCCTTCTATGTAACACGAATAACTAGAATATGTATCCCAAACAGCGATGAGCGAATCGCCTGGCAGGTCCTATTAAATATAGAATCGTTTGAACAATATACCATGAAGATTTCCGAAGAAGTTGTTGTTTTTCATCTATCACCTGTTATAATAGTTAAAAAAACGAAATATCATGCCATTTTCTTCGAAAATATGACAAATATAATGTTATCAAAACGTTATGACCACGTAGTAATATTTTGGCCACAGGCCTTTATCAAACAGTAAAAAAGTAAAAAACAGTTAAATTATCACAAGTATGTTCCTCGAACAAGCGCTAAGCTCTATAAGTATCACCTGTTATATTTTTGAACGCTGGTAGTTAGAACTAAAAAATGCGTTCCTAAGTAAAAATTATAAAAATGCGTAAAAACTGACTTTCCTTCACATAGTCGCGAACCGTACTGATGTTTCATTCGGCATTTCGTCCTCCCCCCCACTCAAAAATCCGTGGCGACGCCCCTGCCTTAACACGCGCCCTGGAGGGCCTCTGATAATTACACGCCCTGGAGGGGGGGGGGCGGATTTCGTCCCCCCCCTATGATCTCGAAAACCACGCAACGTAGCGACAAGCGGGAAACGACGTTAGATAGCTCGAGACAAGCTCTTTCGAAAGTATTTTGTTAATTTTTTTCTTCAGGTCAATATTGAGGTCACCAGAGGTCATCAAGGGTCAGATTTTCAAGTTTTCAAGACTTCGGTTCGAACACCCCAAATATCTCGGGAACTATGATAGTTAGCAGCAAACGGAAAAAAGCAATCGAAAGTCATTGCAAAATGCAATCGACTTAGGTGTCCTCAGATTTGAGCTCAGGTCAATAGTTTAGGCTCCAGAGGTCATCGAATGTCAAAAAGGTGATTTTGTTTTCAAAACAGTGTTTCGCAAATAACTTTTTACCTAATAAAGATAAAGCATTAATGTTTACGCTAACGCGTGTGTCTTGTCAAGGCGCTTCGAATCATATTCATGGTGACCGGGTTAGGTCAACTGATAAATTTGACCTCAGGTCAAGGTCAAGTGGTGACCCAAGTTGGTCATGTTGCATATTGGGAGACGTGTCTCGACGAGACAAACATATTGGTACCATTTTCTCTTCTCTATCTTCATTATGTCGATAGTTATTGATAAAACAGTGTTGGCGGTCACAAAATTGACCTGACCTTAGGTCACCGATATTAGAAATCCGAGATAAACAACTTGTTGGTATCTATGACCTTATGAAGTCCTGCAAGATTGAAACCGATCGGCGTAAAACTGTAGCTGTGGTACTACTGCAAACGTTTTGGAGTTGAGGTCATCACGTGACCTGGGCTGGTGACCTGACCTGAGATGACCCGAGGCCAAGAATTTTACATAATGCGGAAAGTTCCTTTCTAAACAGGTATACAAAAAACGGCGGCGCTGCGCGCCGCCGTTTTTGCGCTATCCTTGAAAAACCGGAGGGGTGGGTGGATTTCGCCCCCCTCCAGGGCGCGTGTTAAAGGAATTGCGCCGCGGAGCGGCGCGAAAATTTTGACTCTTATGCCCTGGATATAATTTTTTCCTCTATGACATCGTCTTTTTTTTTGCGTTTAAGAGTGCGGTAAAAAAAGCGATAAAGCGAAATATTTTGCCCAATTATATAGGAAAGTAGCAACACATAAATAAAACAAATTCGCCGCGAAACGGTGCGAATTTATAATTTTGTTTGAACCCGTATGCAATTGAGTGGTATTGCAATTGCGCCGCGGAGTGGCGCGAAAAAAAATCCTCGATAACTGTATTCTTACTGTTGAAGGTGCTTGAGGTGTGTATTGAAGCTTGAGGTGCTTGCAATTTGAGGGCAGTCATGTGCTCATAGTTGGGGGGGGGGGGGACAAAAGACACTCTGTCCCCCCCAACTTTGAAGTGAAGTAGAGGGGGGGGGGGGGGGCATGTCCCCCCCCCCGTCTCCCCCCTCCGGTGGCGGAGCCCATGCGTTAGTCTATATGGCTATTCTAACTATTCTATCTAGTGATGACCATATTATTCGCCAATTTGACCGAACTTTCGCTCTGTATCGAGTAATTTAAATTGACTTGTCTAATCGAGAGCAAGCCAATGCAGCAGCTGTGCCGGTGCCACTGGGCGGGGCAGGACAGGGCGCCTGCAACTGGTAGAGCAGGGCCAAGCAGGGCGGGGCAGGGCGGGACAGGACAGGGACTGCCGGGAGGGGGCGGATAGCCGCCCCCTAATATCTAAAAAAACACACGGTGTAGTGATAAGCGGAAAACGACGTTAAATATCTCGAGACAAGCTCTATCGAAAGTTTACCTGCCATTGCTTGGGCCGGTCAATATTGAGGTCACCAGAGTTCATCAAAAGTCAAATTTCGCCTATATATGGGATTATGGGTGTCCTTAATAAAACCGTATATATCTCGATAACTCAAAGAGTTAGCGACACACGTCATGTGTCGCTACACACGTGGGTATATTTTCATCTAATCATACGGTGCCGAGGAATTATGTAAGACGAAACGCGTCCACCGGGTGGTGTGCTTGCTTTTCCTATGTCTTAATATGTCATAATTGTCTTGACATTATACAACTTGCATTTGTATACCAATTACGAAATAATAACGAAATAAGTAGACTATATTCGGTACCTTATCTCTACCCACCGCAACATTCAAACATTGCCTAACCTAATACATATACATATGTGTTGCGGGTTCCTGTTCTTACCGTTCAGGTGGCGTCGCCGTCTCTCATACCACTCGAGTTTTATAACGAACCTCTGTACTGTTCCACGTGGACCCTAATCCAATGCCTATTTTAACATGTTAACGGGGGGGGGGGGAGTGGATGCCCCCCCCCCCCCCAGTGAGCCATTTTTCCCCCACCCCCAATAAATACATTTTGTCTACCCTGATTTCAGCTATATTACTATTTGATAAGCGTCTGTCTGTCTGTCTGTCTGTCTGTCTGTCTGTCGGTCTGTCGGTCTGTCGGTCTGTCGGTCTGTCGGTCTGTCGGTCTGTCGGTCTGTCGGTCTGTCGGTCTGTCGGTCTGTCGGTCTGTCGGTCTGTCGGTCTGTCGGTCTGTCGGTCTGTCGGTCTGTCGGTCTGTCGGTCTGTCGGTCTGTCGGTCTGTCGGTCTGTCGGTCTGTCGGTCTGTCGGTCTGTCGGTCTGTCGGTCTGTCGGTCTGTCGGTCTGTCGGTCTGTCGGTCTGTCGGTCTGTCGGTCTGTCGGTCTGTCGGTCTGTCGGTCTGTCGGTCTGTCGGTCTGTCGGTCTGTCGGTCTGTCGGTCTGTCGGTCTGTCGGTCTGTCGGTCTGTCGGTCTGTCGGTCTGTCGGTCTGTCGGTCTGTCGGTCTGTCGGTCTGTCGGTCTGTCGGTCTGTCGGTCTGTCGGTCTGTCGGTCTGTCGGCCTGTCGGCCTGTCGGCCTGTCGGCCTGTCGGCCTGTCGGCCTGTCGGCCTGTCGGCCTGTCGGCCTGTCGGCCTGTCGGCCTGTCGGCCTGTCGGCCTGTCGGCCTGTCGGCCTGTCGGCCTGTCGGCCTGTCGGCCTGTCGGCCTGTCGGCCTGTCGGCCTGTCGGCCTGTCGGCCTGTCGGCCTGTCGGCCTGTCGGCCTGTCGGCCTGTCGGCCTGTCGGCCTGTCGGCCTGTCGGCCTGTCGGCCTGTCGGCCTGTCGGCCTGTCGGCCTGTCGGCCTGTCGGCCTGTCGGCCTGTCGGCCTGTCGGCCTGTCGGCCTGTCGGCCTGTCGGCCTGTCGGCCTGTCGGCCTGTCGGCCTGTCGGCCTGTCGGCCTGTCGGCCTGTCGGCCTGTCGGCCTGTCGGCCTGTCGGCCTGTCGGCCTGTCGGCCTGTCGGCCTGTCGGCCTGTCGGCCTGTCGGCCTGTCGGCCTGTCGGCCTGTCGGCCTGTCGGCCTGTCGGCCTGTCGGCCTGTCGGCCTGTCGGCCTGTCGGCCTGTCGGCCTGTCGGCCTGTCGGCCTGTCGGCCTGTCGGCCTGTCGGCCTGTCGGCCTGTCGGCCTGTCGGCCTGTCGGCCTGTCGGCCTGTCGGCCTGTCGGCCTGTCGGCCTGTCGGCCTGTCGGCCTGTCGGCCTGTCGGCCTGTCGGCCTGTCGGCCTGTCGGCCTGTCGGCCTGTCGGCCTGTCGGCCTGTCGGCCTGTCGGCCTGTCGGCCTGTCGGCCTGTCGGCCTGTCGGCCTGTCGGCCTGTCGGCCTGTCGGCCTGTCGGCCTGTCGGCCTGTCGGCCTGTCGGCCTGTCGGCCTGTCGGCCTGTCGGCCTGTCGGCCTGTCGGCCTGTCGGCCTGTCGGCCTGTCGGCCTGTCGGCCTGTCGGCCTGTCGGCCTGTCGGCCTGTCGGCCTGTCGGCCTGTCGGCCTGTCGGTCTGTCGGTCTGTCGGTCTGTCGGTCTGTCGGTCTGTCGGTCTGTCGGTCTGTCGGTCTGTCGGTCTGTCGGTCTGTCGGTCTGTCGGTCTGTCGGTCTGTCGGTCTGTCGGTCTGTCGGTCTGTCGGTCTGTCGGTCTGTCGGTCTGTCGGTCTGTCGGTCTGTCGGTCTGTCGGTCTGTCGGTCTGTCGGTCTGTCGGTCTGTCGGTCTGTCGGTCTGTCGGTCTGTCGGTCTGTCGGTCTGTCGGTCTGTCGGTCTGTCGGTCTGTCGGTCTGTCGGTCTGTCGGTCTGTCGGTCTGTCGGTCTGTCGGTCTGTCGGTCTGTCGGTCTGTCGGTCTGTCGGTCTGTCGGTCTGTCGGTCTGTCGGTCTGTCGGTCTGTCGGTCTGTCGGTCTGTCGGTCTGTCGGTCTGTCGGTCTGTCGGTCTGTCGGTCTGTCGGTCTGTCGGTCTGTCGGTCTGTCGGTCTGTCGGTCTGTCGGTCTGTCGGTCTGTCGGTCTGTCGGTCTGTCGGTCTGTCGGTCTGTCGGTCTGTCGGTCTGTCGGTCTGTCGGTCTGTCGGTCTGTCGGTCTGTCGGTCTGTCGGTCTGTCGGTCTGTCGGTCTGTCGGTCTGTCGGTCTGTCGGTCTGTCGGTCTGTCGGTCTGTCGGTCTGTCGGTCTGTCGGTCTGTCGGTCTGTCGGTCTGTCGGTCTGTCGGTCTGTCGGTCTGTCGGTCTGTCGGTCTGTCGGTCTGTCGGTCTGTCGGTCTGTCGGTCTGTCGGTCTGTCGGTCTGTCGGTCTGTCGGTCTGTCGGTCTGTCGGTCTGTCGGTCTGTCGGTCTGTCGGTCTGTCGGTCTGTCGGTCTGTCGGTCTGTCGGTCTGTCGGGTTGTCTGGCTGTCTGGCTGTCTGGCTGTCTGGCTGTCTGGCTGTCTGGCTGTCTGGCTGTCTGGCTGTCTGGCTGTCTGGCTGTCTGGCTGTCTGGCTCTCTGGCTGTCTGGCTCTCTGGCTCTCTGGCTGTCTGGCTGTCTGGCTCTCTGGCTCTCTGGCTCTCTGGCTCTCTGGCTCTCTGGCTCTCTGGCTCTCTGGCTCTCTGGCTCTCTGGCTCTCTGGCTCTCTGGCTCTCTGGCTCTCTGGCTCTCTGGCTCTCTGGCTCTCTGGCTCTCTGGCTCTCTGGCTCTCTGGCTCTCTGGCTCTCTGGCTGGCTGGCTGGCTGGCTGGCTGGCTGGCTGGCTGGCTGGCTGGCTGGCTGGCTGGCTGGCTGGCTGGCTGGCTGGCTGGCTGGCTGGCTGGCTGGCTGGCTGGCTGGCTGGCTGGCTGGCTGGCTGGCTGGCTGGCTGGCTGGCTGGCTGGCTGGCTGGCTGGCTGGCTGGCTGGCTGGCTGGCTGGCTGGCTGGCTGGCTGGCTGGCTGGCTGGCTGGCTGGCTGGCTGGCTGACTGACTGGCTGACTGGCTGACTGGCTGACTGGCTGGCTGGCTGGCTGACTGGCTGACTGGCTGACTGGCTGACTGGCTGACTGGCTGACTGGCTGACTGGCTGACTGGCTGACTGGCTGACTGGCTGACTGGCTGACTGGCTGACTGGCTGACTGGCTGACTGGCTGACTGGCTGACTGGCTGACTGGCTGACTGGCTGACTGACTGGCTGACTGGCTGACTGGCTGACTGGCTGACTGGCTGACTGGCTGACTGGCTGACTGGCTGACTGGCTGACTGGCTGACTGGCTGACTGGCTGACTGGCTGACTGGCTGACTGGCTGACTGGCTGACTGGCTGACTGGCTGACTGGCTGACTGGCTGACTGGCTGACTGGCTGACTGGCTGACTGGCTGACTGGCTGACTGGCTGACTGGCTGACTGGCTGACTGGCTGACTGGCTGACTGGCTGACTGGCTGACTGGCTGACTGGCTGACTGGCTGACTGGCTGACTGGCTGACTGGCTGACTGGCTGACTGGCTGACTGGCTGACTGGCTGACTGGCTGACTGGCTGACTGGCTGACTGGCTGACTGGCTGACTGGCTGACTGGCTGACTGGCTGACTGGCTGACTGGCTGACTGGCTGACTGGCTGACTGGCTGACTGGCTGACTGGCTGACTGGCTGACTGGCTGACTGGCTGACTGGCTGACTGGCTGGCTGGCTGGCTGGCTGGCTGGCTGGCTGGCTGGCTGGCTGGCTGGCTGGCTGGCTGGCTGGCTGGCTGGCTGGCTGGCTGGCTGGCTGGCTGGCTGGCTGGCTGGCTGGCTGGCTGGCTGGCTGGCTGGCTGGCTGGCTGTCTGGCTGTCTGGCTGTCTGGCTGTCTGGCTGTCTGGCTGTCTGGCTGTCTGGCTGTCTGTCTGTCTGTCTGTCTGTCTGTCTGTCTGTCTGTCTGGCTGTCTGTCTGTCTGGCTGTCTGGCTGTCTGGCTGTCTGTCTGTCTGTCGGTCTGTCTGTCTGTCTGTCTGTCTGTCTGTCTGTCTGTCTGTCTGTCTGTCTGTCTGTCTGTCTGTCTGTCTGTCTGTCTGGCTGTCTGGCTGTCTGGCTGTCTGGCTGTCTGGCTGTCTGGCTGTCTGGCTGTCTGGCTGTCTGGCTGTCTGGCTGTCTGGTCTGTCTGGTCTGTCTGGTCTGTCTGGTCTGTCTGGTCTGTCTGGTCTGTCTGGTCTGTCTGGTCTGTCTGGTCTGTCTGGTCTGTCTGGTCTGTTCGGAACGAATGTAAAGGTCCCAGTTATCCCAGTCATGTAATATGCACTATGCACATGCACATTTCAACATGGCGCTTCTTTCAGGGGATCGACATCAATACGCTTCCGAGCTGCCTTTCGAGAAACTATAAATGGGCTAACGGGCTAGCAGGTGAACTGGTCAACCTCTTTGCATGGAGCATGGGTGGGGAGGGGGGGGGGGGGCTCACGGGCACGTGATATCCAGGAGACTGCAGATAATTGGGACATAATTAGATATAGTGATCAACATAGCTTAGCATGGATGCATTGTGGGGGATGGATAGGTTGGGGGGGGGGGGGGGGCACGTGCTCTTCTTTTGGTGTGGGTACCACCATCCAGGAGATACCAGGTAATTAGTTCAATATCATGGATGACGAGTGGAAGGGTGTATGAGTGGGTGACTGTCACGTTCGTGCCAACAGTGATCCCTTTATTTTATAAGGATCTGCCGTTCCAGAGATTAAAAATACACAAATATATATATGCTAAGCCGGGGTGGAGTTTTCACGGGTTTAATGAGTGTATAACGGGTGCCATGGGTGTGCCACAGGTATAATGGTTGAGTACCGGCTATAACGGGTTTTTCACGTGTTCCACAAGGGCACAACGGGTACCACGGGTGTATGTCGGGCACCGTAGGGTTTTTTACGGATACCTCGGGTGTATGACGGGTACACAAACGTATTATAGGTACGACGTGTGTGCCACGGGTAGAACGGGATATCAATCCCTAATTGTCTTAGCCTATCAGAATCAGAATCAGAATCAGATTTATTAAGAACATTTCCAGTAAACTGGCTTTTCCATGTTCCTATTACAAGAGAACACGTCCAAAACTTACATCGCATCACGCGTCAGATATCATCCTACATCACATAAAATACATCGTCGTTTGAGTACGACACACCACATAAATCACATTTCATCAACGCCACAACCACGCCTGAGGGCTGCGTCTTGGACATTCCATTGTTTCAGGGCTCTATAATGAAAAGAACGGCGCGCCAGCTCTGTTCTCACCCGCGGTAACTGCAGGAGGGGTGCCCCTGATGAGCGTGACGTGCGGTTCGTTACCTGAGTACGGAACACAATCAGAGCTTTTAAAGCAGCTGGCGTGTCCTCCCTAGTCATTAACCTATTAATGAGGGCAACATCAGCAGCCGCAATCATGCCTTCTATAGACAGCCAGCCGAGCTCGGAAAGAGTGGCCGAAATATGGTCGTGTCGTTTTAGGTCCGATACAATGCGTGCCGCAAAATTGATCACTTTCTGCAGCCACGCTCTCTGAGTGGCACAACCACCTCCCCAAACACATGCACAATATCTCACAAGGGGGAAAACTAGCCTCTCGATTAAAAATGCTCTGAGCTCACGAGGCACTTTTCTACGCAGCTTGCACAGGCCCACGAGTACATGATTGCAGCGCTGCACAGTCATCGTTACATGGTCTTCCCAGGTGAGTGCAGGATCGAAGACCACGCCCAGTACTTTGACTTTAGGAGCGGATGTTAGAGTGTGATCACCAAAACAGATAGTGATATCTCGAGTCCTCCTGATGCGCGTTTTGAAGAAGAGGAACTCGGTTTTAGTTGGATTAATTTTAAGGCTGTTTTGGGTGAACCATGTGAGAGCAGTAGCCAATGTGCTCTCTATTCTGGTTTTAAGTTGTTCGACGTCACTTGGTACTTCAGAATCTATAAATTGGGCATCGTCGGCATACAAAACTATTTTCCCATGAGTGATATGTGATGCAAAATCATTAGTAAAAATCAAGAACAGTGCTGGTCCTAGCACCGAGCCCTGTACCACACCGTGGGTCACAGGCAGACGTTGAGGTGATCCTCCTCGAACAGTATGGGAGCGATCAGAGAGCCAGTCCCTAAACCAATGGCTGTCAACCCCGTACCAACCTAACTTTTCCATAAGCATACCATGCCGCCGCACACTATCGAACGCCTTAGAGGTGTCGGCCGTCACTAAAGAGGCCACGCGGCCAACATCGATCTGGTAGGTTGCGTATGCGACTGCGTCCAGCATGGCATGCTCCGTGGAGTGTCCCGGACGGAAAACGTATTGCTGCGGGCACAGTATGTTGTTCTCATGTAAATACGTCACTAGTTGGGTGCATACAATTCGTTCACATAACTTTACCAATACCGATAAAATGGACATATCGTTTATAATTGTTCGGATCTGAGCGGTCGCCGACTTAAATGTTGGCAGCACAGTGGCAGTTTTCCACATGCTCGGTACCTGGCCAGTCACTAGCGAGCGGTTAACAACATTAAGCAAATGCGGTCCAGCTACAGGAAACGTCATTCGCAACATATGTACCGTGACGCCGTCGGCACCAGACACCCGCAACACTCCCATCCGTCCCAGGGCCATCGACAGCTCCGGCAGCGTAGCAGGAGCCACCCGGAACGCGCTCACACACACTCGGGTAGGGCGCGGCCCCAGAGTCTCTCCCTCGACCGCGGCCGCAGCCAGTGACTCGGCCACAGCGGGACCGACCGAGGCGAAATGGGCAGTGAGCCTGTCTGCCCACTCGCGTGTCCCCTCTGCGGGGTCCGCTGCGGTGCGCGCCGGCTTCTTGCCCGCCATGATGTAGCGCTATCACTGGCTTGCACCACCACTTGACCTGTAATTGTTCAGCGGAGCGGACGGTTTAGCACTAGTTAATTCTATGTAATTTTTCGCTTGATAGGTATTAAAATAAAATAAAATAACTTACCCGTTAGTAAATTTATAAAAATCCAATGCTAAATTCCATGATATTCCTAAGTTTAAGTATTTCCCAGCCAAAATAAGTAGCTTTAAATAATTTCCGAAATATCATGAATTTCAATATCCTTTGACAATGGCTCATTAACGGCAGAGTAGAGGAGGTCGGGGGTTGTTGGACCAGGAACGTCGACACAAAATTTGGAATGGGGGGGGGGGGGGGGGAGGCAACCAGGTGGTTGCCCCTGGTTCCTACAATATTTGAAGAACTTGAAAAAATAGATACCTATCAGCTAATTAATAACACAACAATAGGACGAAATTTGTTGGGTGTTAATCTTGTTTGTCGCGAGGTTTATAAGCATTTTATACTTCCGTGACAGTAAAGGACACATGCGTACCTACCTACTCAGTCAATTTTGCCACCCCTGGCAAAAATCCGTGGCGCCGCCCCTGCTCATAGAGCGGTGTGGGTTTTGTCAGTGGCGGATCTAGGTTTCGAGTTTAGGGGGACACAACTTCGGCTCCATTTCGTCAGCGGAAAGTTGTTGAGCGGGGAGGGGGTTGGATCGTCAGCGCGATAAGACTGAGTGGAGGGGGGGCGTCAAATAAAACCTTGTTGAGCGACGGGAGACAAGTTGTTGAGCGGGGGAGGGGGTCACGACTTCCCGAAACTAAAATCACATTCTCCCGGAACGGTTTTGGGGGTAAGAACATACGTTTGCCAACCGATTTTTCACTGGGGGGGGGGGGGGGGGTCAATGACCTGTTTTGCCCTAACGTAGATCCGCTACTGGTTTTTGTGCCAATTACAGGGAACTGTGCACCTTCTTGCCTTTAACACGCGCACTGGAGGGGGGCACTTTTGTGCCCCCACATGTTTTTCGTAAGTACCTCGTAAACGAAAGGAGGCAGGCCACTAATACTTCGTGACATTTAAGCCAACACAATAGCGGATCGTTTGACACAAAAATTGAAAATCGGTCGGATTTGTTTAGTATGGATTTGAAATCGAAGATGGCGACGAGAATCGCAGTCGGCGAAGCGATATCTCAGGCGCCAGCAGTCATATCGGGATGATTCAAACGCCATTCAGCATCTCTGGGTACCTGGTGTCCGAAAAAATCTAATTGGCCCCATTATGGTGACCTATGACGTCATGGATAGGTGAAGTTAGGTTATTGGTAAGCATTGGTACAAAATGCCTAGTTTTGACCCCCGTGACCTCATTTTACCTTGAAGATATTAGCCTAGGATCACCTAAATTTCTGCAAATGTAGATCATCATAGCAGCTACCTATCCTGTAAGTTTGATCGCTCTACCTTTCACACTGTTGGAGATCTCAGTGCACCTAAAAAAAGTAAAAATATCGTCCTGATCCCTTCCACTCACGGTTCGTTGGAAGGGTTCGGAGGTGTCAAACTACGGGAGATGCATCATTCGAAAGCTGAGCTCACGTAGAATACAGCGATGCAATTTTTTATCTCTCAAAAATCCATCGAGCGCTTATTTTAATCGACATTTTGTCCGAAATCGCGCCCCTTTCGTTTGGCCAGGGCTATCGCGTATGGTATGGCGAAAATGCAGCCCAATAACATGTCTACCGATTCGTCATGCTCTGCACGTCAAGGTCTCATATAATGCAAAGCCATTAGATGGTTTGGTTGGTTGCACGGCTGCATCAAAGCCAAGCGCTCCCGGTGTCGGCACTAAGGCGCACTCCCGCCCGCGCCTCACACGCAGAATCGCCCCTCGCGACACGCGAGCTGAGCACTGCGCGCCGCCGACCCGGCTTACGGAGCAGGCTCTCGGCCAGTCACGGACAAACGGTGCATCGCATGTTGAAAAACCTAGCTCTGTCCACTAGCCCAGCTATCCAAGAAGATCGTGACAAATTTCCAGCCACCTCCAATTGCTACAAATGGTACTTTTGGACAATTGTATGCACCATATTTGTCAAACGTAGCCTCTGACCGGGACTGGGCGCCGGCCCGGCTCGGCCAACTTCGAGTCTGTACACCATGTGACGTCAGAGGCCACGGCGCGGCCGCCGCCGACTGGCTGGCCAGTCAGGGTCAGGTCATGACCGGCGCACGGCGGCCGCGCCGTGACCTCTGACGTCACATCGTGTACAGACTCGAAGTTGGCCGAGCCGGGCTGACGCCCAGTCCCGGTCAGAGGCTACGTTTGGCAAATATGGTGCATACTATTGTCCAAAAGTACCAGTTGTAGCGATCAGAGGTGGCTGGAAATTTGTCACGATCTCCTTGGATAGCTGGGCTAGTGGACAGAACTAGGTTTTTCAACATGCGATGCACCGTTTGTCCGTGACTGGCCGAGAGCCCGCTCCGTAAGCCGGGTCGGCGGCGCGCAGTGCTCAGCTCGCGTGTCGCGAGGGACGATTCTGCGCGTGAGGCGCGGGCGGGAGTGCGCCTTAGTGCCGACACCGGGAGCGCTTGGCTTTGATGCAGCCATGCAACCAACCAAACCATCTAATGGCTTTGCATTATATGAGACCTTGACGTGCAGAGCATGACGAATCGGTAGGCATGTCATTGGGCTGCATTTTCGCCATACCATACGCGATAGCCCTGGCCAAACGAAAGTGACGCGATTTCGGACAAAATGTCAATTTAAAAAAGGCGCTCGATGGATTTTTGAAAAATGTACATAGCTGTATTCCGCGTGAGCTCAGCTATCGAATGGTGCATCCCCTGCAGTCGACACCTCCGAACCCTTCCAACGAACCGTGCATTTCGCTTCTATTTTTTTCTCCAAATGTGTTTTATGTTATTGAAAACTGGAATACTTCCGAACAAAGTATAGACATGTCTCCAAAACTGGAGTGGACAATCCCCCCAGTCGTCAGACTGGGGGACGGTGTCCCCTCCACCAACCCCCCCCCCCCTATTGCGACGCCCTTGTGTAAAACCTATCAAGCATGCAGAATCCCAAAAGTGCCGCTGAAAGCCCCTGGTAGCCAACCGAACACGTGGCCGCGAGTATGTGACGTAAACGAAGCGTTTTTTTTTTGCGCATTGGCACTCTGGCATCGAATAGGGTGACTATGGCAATTCGTCTACAGCAATTGTCTTCCCCATCGGCGTTCGTTCGCCGTTCGCGACACACTTGTGAGGCTCGGGGAGCCGACCCTCGTCATACTGCGCCATCACTTCTGCTGACGGAACAGAACACCCCGTTCATTGGCCGGACACGTGTGCCGGCTTATACAAAGAAGCAGTCTTTTACACACTTACAGGTTGACGGATTGTCTCATTGCGAGTAACAACGGTAGCCCGCCAGGGATCGCCCAACGTTGTCAGCTTTCATTAGCCCGCGCCGTGCCTGGGCCAGGGGGGGGGGGGGGCGTTTAGACGCCCTCCCTAAGGTTTTTCGAGGATAGCGAGAAAAAAAACAGCAGCGCGCAGCGCCGCGGTTTTTGGCACGGCTGTTCGGGCATCAATTTCGCACATTATGTAAACAAAATATATCGGGTCATCTCAGGTCAGGTCACCAGACCAGGTCACGTGACCCCACCTCCAAAATGTTTCCGGTCGCACCGCAGCCACAATTTTTGGCCGATCGATTTCGTACTTACAGGATTTCATAAGAGCAAAAGTACCTACAATACTTTTATCTCGGATTTTTTGTTGTTGTATATCGATGACCTAAAGTCGGGTCAATTTCGTGACCTCCCCATTATAAGTCAATGGGGGAAATAATCAAATGCTTCCTATTCTGAGGATACGAATTATATCAGCTTAATTCCTTCTGGATCATGTTATCATAGGCCATTCTTGAAGTTCCAGGTTTAATTTTTGTTCAGTGACCCCTATATGGTCAGATGAGGTCACCCGAGGTCACCAACGTTTTTTTGCCAATAACTCTTGACAAAATCAAGATAGAGAAATGAAACTGGTACCAATGTGTTTGTCTCGTCGAGGCACGTCGCACAATGTGAAGCATGCCCTAATTGGGTTAACTTGACCTTGACCTAAGGGCATTTTTTTTAGTTGACCTAACCTGGTTAACATGCATATGATACAAAGCGCCGTGACGAGACAAACACAATGGCGTAAAAACTATTGCGCTATCTTTTGTAGGTAAACAGATATTTGTAAAAACTGTTTTGCTAAAAAATATCCTTTTTGACATTTAATGAGCTCTGGAGCCTAAACACTTGAACTCAAATCTGAGGACACTTGGCGATTTAATTTTTTAAGAGCTTTCCATTTATTTTTTCTGTTTGTTCCTAGATATCATAGTTCTTGTGCTATCTGGGAATTTCTGGAGAAAAGTCCTAAAACTTGGAAATCTGACCCTTGACGACATCTGGTGACCTCAATATTGACCTGAAAAAAAAAATGGTCTCAAATAGTTTCAAAATGCATTCTGACGAGCTTTCAAACGGTGCTTTTGATTTTGGTCTACGACTCATAGGAGCCGAGTTAGAGGGGGGGGGGGCGTCGAAACGCCCCCCCCCGGCACGGCGAAGGTGGCCCGAGCACCGGCACGGCGAGGGTTAACCGTTCGACACCTGTGCAGACAGAGTTAGCGGACCTTCGTCATGCTGTGGCCTTAGTTCTTTTGATGAGAACTCGCCCAATGTCAGCTCTGAGTAACAGAACAGTTCGGCAGGAAGTATCGTTTTCTGCGGAACAATGGGGCGCGCTTTGACGTGGTGTACCTGTCACGTACCTATCTACAAAAGTCATGGTGCTAGAATTATCGAAGTACAATATATTATATAGTGCTTCGGAAAGGGATTGAATGTCATGTGTATGTACATTGGTACGAAATTTCACCATTGTATAAGTCTGTGCATAGTTGTATAATGAACACAAGAAAAAGCTTGGCCTTAGACCTCGACATGTTACCACGTTATGTCCATTGCAACGTTGGAGTGCAACGCATGATCTTCAACTGTCAAAATTAGACACTGTCTCGTAAATATCGCACATTCTATGTAGTTTGATGACAAATGCACTATTTGTACGTTTTTGTAAATAAAATCTTGCGACTTAAGTCGTAATTGCCTTCTTAAAGGCATTTTTATTTTAAGATCTTAAGTTTGAGAAAACATCAAACATGATGTGAACCAAACTTCGCGCGATGTGGTGCTTGCTATATTGCCTGCATGGCTCTTACTTCGATAGCGGCACGATAACTCGAAACAGGATACAGTATAGGTACCTATATTTCATCTATAGATGAAGTTTAACAAAGCATTAAGACGAAGATTTGTAATATTTTGGAACACACATTTAGCAACCCTGAATCGATATTTGTAATGTCTTTGGGATGCTCAGAACTACAGGGAACAAACACTTAGCCGGTGTCGGTATCACCCAGGCAGGGGGCGCCACGGGAGGCCTGGGGGGGGGGGGGGGGGGGAGGGGGGTGGTACGGCCTTGCTACGCACTCTCCAGGTTAGCAGGTTGTAACATTATTACATGCAGGGTGGGGTCATAACGCCTGGCTGCCCCCCCCCCCCCTGCTGTCCACCTCCCCCCCACACACACAATCAGATTTTGTGGCGATGCCCCGGGATCCAGGCATACCTGACAAACGAATTTCGATCGCAGCTCCCATGTTTCAGGCATGTGTGGCCGGGACACGAGGCACCGGCTTACCATTGGTCATACTTCCCCCTACAGTCAGCATTAGTCATACTTCCCCCTACAGTCAGCATTGGTCATACTTCCCCCACAGTCAGCATTGGTCATACTTCCCCCACAGTCAGCATTGGTCATACTTCCCCCACAGTCAGCATTGGTCATACTTCCCCTACAGTCAGCGACAAACGCAACGGAGCAGTAGTCCATGCGCACCAACACACAGGCGTACACCATGTTGGTCCCGACCGTGGGGGCTGATCTCCACCGCCGAGGCTGTGGGGTGTAGAGCTGCCACTTCGAACAATGTGGTGCAATAGTCGACGTTAGGGGCCGGCTGACAACCATTGCGATTAAGCATGGCTGGCAGCTACCGCAACCCGACTGGTCATGATCCGTCTCTCCGTCTCCGTCTCCGTCTCCGTCTCCGTCTCCGTCTCCGTCTCCGTCTCCGTCTCCGTCTCCGTCTCCGTCTCTCTTTGCAGCCATCCAGAGCCGTCACAACTCATTGTTTCCTCCAGTCATCGCCGGCTGTTGCCGACTGCAACTGTACGGCCCCTCAGCTACGGCCCCTCAGCTACGGCGCCTCAGCTACGGCGCCTCAGCTACGGCGCCTCAGCTACGGCGCCTCAGCTACGGCGCCTCAGCTATGGTGCCTCAGCTACGGCGCCTCAGCTACGGCGCCTCAGCTACGGCGCCTCAGCTACGGCGCCTCAGCTACGGCGCCTCAGCTACGGCGCCTCAGCTACGGCGCCTCAGCTACGGCGCCTCAGCTACGGCGCCTCAGCTACGGCGCCTCAGCTACGGCGCCTCAGCTACGGCGCCTCAGCTACGGCGCCTCAGCTACGGCGCCTCAGCTACGGCGCCTCAGCTACGGCGCCTCAGCTACGGCGCTTCAGCTACGGCGCCTCAGCTACGGCGCCTCAGCTACGGCGCCTCAGCTACGGCGCCTCAGCTACGGCGCCTCAGCTACGGCGCCTCAGCTACGGCGCCTCAGCTACGGCGCCTCAGCTACGGCGCCTCAGCTACGGCGCCTCAGCTACGGCGCCTCAGCTACGGCGCCTCAGCTACGGCGCCTCAGCTACGACGCCTCAGCTACGGCGCCTCAGCTACGGCGCCTCAGCTACGGCGCCTCAGCTACGGCGCCTCAGCTACGGCGCCTCAGCTACGGCGCCTCAGCTACGGCGCCTCAGCTACGGCGCCTCAGCTACGGCGCCTCAGCTACGGCGCCTCAGCTACGGCGCCTCAGCTACGGCGCCTCAGCTGCGGCGCCTCAGCTACGGCGCCTCAGCTACGGCGCCTCAGCTACGGCGCCTCAGCTACGGCGCCTCAGATACGGCCCCTCAGCTACGGCCCCTCAGCTACGGCCCCCAACCCGCTGCTACCACCTGCCACCCTACTGTGACGTTTTCATTCCGTGACCAACCACCGCCAACAGCTCTGGCCGCGAGTGTTTTACGACACCCGCTGCCGCCGCCACTGTGGTCGTCTGACAGACGGGTGGAAGGAGGAACAGGCATGGAGGATGCATGAGAAGAAACCCGAAAGAATAGAACGGCGATAGTTCGGCAGACATTGACATTGCCAACCCTATCGAGGTTGCACTCGGCATCCGTTTTAGAGAAATCGGCATGTGCTGCAGCTTTCGGCGGTCCGGTTCTGCGCAAGTGACCGGCAAACAGACGTGTTTTGGCTCGACAAACAGGTTATACCGCCAGGCGCTACGTCCATCCGCCAATATCGTTACTGGGTGTCCTATGCACGCCACGAGCCGATGCGAGACGTTCTGAGTAGAGATCACGGCGCTCCTCACGATCAACTGATCGGTGACACCCGTGTGCCGCCCTCCACGTGCTTACCACAATAGACGTCGGCATCCTACAGACGCCGGCATCCTTCAGACGTCGGCATCCTTCAGACGTCGGCATCCTTCAGACGTCGGCATCCTTCAGACGTCGGCATTCTTCAGACGTCGGCATCCTTCAGACGCCGGCATCCTTCAGACGCCGGCATCCTTCAGACGCCGGCATACTTCAGACGTCGGCATCCTTCAGACGTCGGCATCCTTCAGACGTCGGCATCCTTCAGACATCGGCATCCTTCAGACGTCGGCATCCTTCAGACGTCGGCATCCTTCAGACGTCGGCATCCTTCAGACGTCGGCATCCTTCAGACGTCGGCATCCTTCAGACGTCGGCATCCTTCAAACGTCGGCATCCTTCAGACGCCGGCATCCTTCAGACGTCGGCATCCTTCAGACGTCGGCATCCTTCAGACGTCGGCATCCTTCAGACGTCGGCATCCTTCAGACGTCGGCATCCTTCAGACGCCGGCATCCTTCAGACGTCGGCATCCTTCAGACGTCGGCATCCTTCAGACGTCGGCATCCTTCAGACGTCGGCATCCTTCAGACGTCGGCATCCTTCAGACGTCGGCATCCTTCAGACGCCGGCATCCTTCAGACGCCGGTACCACAGCTCGCAGCTCAGCGCTCCCTTGACGGGTCAGCGCCCCACCGTGCCGATTGTCCCCCACGGCCACTCGACTGCTGTCGGCGCCGTTCTAGGCAGGTCGCATAATGCGGGACTCGCGTTGATTGCGACCACGGTGTGTCCAGCGTACCCGTTGACTTTCCCTCTGGTACTGCGCGACGTTTGCCTGGCTTTGTTTGGCTGGCCTCTGCCGGGCTTTGTAACTCGCTATGTTACGGACTGTGTTTCTCGCCCACTCAGGGTGACGGTCTCACGGGTGTCCCAGGCCGTACAACTGGTGCGTTTTCATTCATTCTCGTGGCTCTTCGCCTCTTCGCCTTACTGGCTTAGTGTAATAAGCGATTTAGCTAAACGTGGCGCAAATTGGGCAGTCTCCCCTACCTAAGAAAAACTAGACAAATTGCATAAAGATGCATAATTGCATATGCTTAGGTATATTTTCTTTTAAATTAGGAAATGTGTCAACTTTCGGCAATTTTTCGGTCAATATGAAACAACATTTTTGGGGAGGGCACATCCCCTTTGACTCCCTTGGCTCAACTAGTGGAGAGTGGGACGGACGGTGTCCACTCCAGGTATGCTCTGGCACGTCAAACTTTCGCTTCTAAATTCTGCCGGTAACCAGGGATTGCGTTTAGCGCCAAACCTGACCTCGGAAATCCATCTAGTCAAAACATTCGGACCAAAATGGAAAAATGCGTTGTTAGCTGTACACTACTGAGAAACAGCTCCACGTAAATACTGTTTCGCACTGCACACTTCTGAACTGAAATGTTGTTTCGTTTTTTATCACATAGCTTAAGCTGTAATTGATGCAACCCGTCTCTGTGAACACCAGCGTGTGGTTCGGATTTAACCTGTAACCAGATCAATGTGCAAAACTGTATCTGCAAGCTCAGGGTGTGTTATATCCATTGTATCAATGGATATAACAAAACAATGGATACATAATGGATATATCCCTTGCATCAATTACGATGTCATGCTTATACAAATAGATAATTCAGTTGCTAAGACAGCTGCAGCTCATACAAATCCATACAACTCCAAGCAATTAAATTCATAATCAGACTCACTGGCTGATCCATGAGAGCCGGGAGGGGCGAAAGCCCTAATCGACAATGGAATTTAGCCCCGAATCCTATGATAATTACCGCAACATTGCTTCTGCGTAACAAATACGCTCCTTGCAGAAATATTTTGGTAACCTTACCTTAGGTTGTTGGCGTCATTTGTTAATAGTAATAGATGAGACCATGACAAAATCAAGGGAGCAAAGTATAAACGCGCAACACCATCGTCAGGGTTGGTACGGTACACTAAAGCCAATGACAGGTTAAAGTCTCAAACCATGAGGTGGTGCCAAAGGCATAATTTTAAATAGGCGAGTGATATAGTTTAACCCTCGCCAGTACAGCGTCCGATACCTACGTGACCGTGCGTGGGGGGTACGACACCCGGGCGTTTCACCGCTAATTGAGCTAGAGCTGCAATAAAAAAAAACGAGCGTGTTTCTTGTGACCAGAGGAAGCTGTTGATACCCGATTTTAAGGTCCTGTGCCATTATGTGACCTCTGAAATCATGTCAATGATCCAGAGGGCATCCAAATCGTAAATGCGTAGAAATTTAATTTAATCGATCTAGAATCGTCAATAAGCATATCATTATGCAAAATGGATGCGAAATTTGAAATCAGCGTCACAAAATGTCCTAAAAATTGCCAAAAACAAGTTGTATCAGGACATCGAAGTCATAATCTCAGTGGAAACCATGAATATCACCTGTTGACACCTATGCAAATGCTCCCGAGCAGCACACACTCGGAAACTGCAAGTTACTAGCACCGATACTACGGGACGCCAGTTGCAACTGACATGGCCTTGAGAAACAGGTCATAGGTCACGGGTCATGGGGGATAGAAGTTACAAATTTCAGAGTATGTGTCAAATTGTTTAAAAGTAGGGTACTGAATCTTTCATCGCAATCAGTTGATAAATACGCGAGTTATTTCCGAAAAAACCGAGGGGTGGCATCCACCCCCTGCACTGGTGAGGGTTAATACCGTTTCCCCGACTTTGTCTTAATGCTCATGTTCGGGAAGTCCAAATTTTCCAACGGCTAGTCAAGTAGATATTATTAGAAAATGAATATAGAAGGAAAATAATCGTCTTTCCCGATGGAGGCTTCCTACCCGGTACCTACCTGAAGAATGTCATCCTGAATAAATTGTGAATTTGATCGTAATGACTAGTTTCATCGGAACACATAAGATGTGTGCCTATTTCGTTTTGTAACTACTGTCATTATTAAGTTGCCATCTCCGGAGCCGGAGCATTTGTATTATTTGTTCTAGAAGCGGGAAGCGTTATTCTCACATTGCTAACCTCAGTCGACGAGGTATCTATGGCCTTGCAGTCGTCTACATTATAGTTTCCTGAATGCCCCGAAAGTTTTGCATTGTCTCTGAGGTCAATATTAATTATCCCCACACGTCGTTGTGACACACTTGTTTTGTAAAGTGAGCGACGTGTGATGATTGGTGGACGCCAATTATGAGAATATGTGTCTGTATGAGTCATGCCAAAGGAGGGATATCTCTGAGATATGCTAATCGAGAAGATCGTAACATTGCGGTGAAGACTACGAAGTCTTACGAAGACGTTAATGCACAAGTAACAGCATATGATGTCATTTGGTGCCGATGATATATTTTACGAAGCCATATTTATAAATGAGATAATTATGCATTTGCAACCGATGTTCTAAAAATCCGGGTGAGACGACTTCTGAGGAATTGAACGGCCACTATATCGACTACAAAAATGGCAAAAGGTAAATAACTTCAATTTTGACATTAACCCTCGCCCGTACAGCGTCCGATCAGTGCGTGACCGTGCAAGGGGGTTGGCACGACCCCTCCTAGCGTTTCGCCCCTAATAGGGATAGAGCTTCCATTCAAAAACGAGCGTGTTGCTTATCACAAGAGGAAGCCATTGATACCCCATTTTAAGGTTCTAGATCATTAGGTGACCTCTAAGGTCATTGACCCAAAATTCAACCAAATTGTAAATGCGTATAATTGAATTTAATCGAGCTAGAATCACGAATGAGCATATAATTATGCTGTATAGGTGCCAAATTTGAAATAAGCGTCACAAAATGTCCTAGAAACTGCCAAACTCCAAAAGGTCATGTCAGGTCATTTGAGGTCAGTGACCTCGGTTGACCTGTTGGGGCGCATGACCACAGTGGAACATATACTTATGTGAAATGGATCTCATATTTGAAATCAGCGTCACAAAATGTCCTAGAAACTGCCAGAAGCCAAAAAAGTAATATGCGGTCATCGGAGGTCAGTGACCTCGGTTGACCTCCGAAAAGGTCAATCGAGGTCACAATCTCAGTGTAAACCACAACTGTCTCCTGGAAACACATGTGCATATGCTCCTGAACAACAAACACTATGCAACTGCACAAGTTACAAGGATCAATACTACGGGACGCCAGTTGCGCCTGACATGACCTGGAAAACAGGTCAAAGGTCAGGGATCATGTGACCTACAACTTAAAATTTCGAATGAATATGTGTTAAATTGTTTACAAGTAGGGTACTGAATGTTGCATCACAATCGGTTGATATTTACGCGAGTTATTCCCGAAAAGCCGGGGGGTGGCATCAACCCCCTGCACTGGCGAGGGTTCATGTAATTTCGTACTTCAGACCACAACTGTCCATTCTTACGGAGCATTTCCAGAGCGATAGATACATGACATGTAGTCATGTAGACAAGGGCGTCTGGGGGGGGAGGGGGGATCGGTCATGAGGGGCCGGCCCCGCAAGCCCCACGGTGGCGACGCCACTGCATGTAGGTATACGACATGTAGGTATGATGCATATAAGTATAAGGCATGCGACTGACTGGGACTGTTTTGTAAAGTAAATAACAAGATATTTGGTGAACACCAGTTATGTGCATATGTGACTGTATGACTCATGTCAATTTTGTTATATATTGTTTACAAGTGATATAGGGCTGATAACATATTCTATCATGCGTCAACCCAATTATTTGATTCCTCCTGCATTGCTAAGCTAAGTATTTATTCTGCTGAAATCAAAGGAATGGTAATATTACACACAAAAATGTCGTTATCTTTTGAACGGATGGATTTCCAAGGTCAGGTCCCATGCTAAGCAGAGCTTGTTGCGCAGGCATTTATTATGCATTTATATTATTACAACAACAAAAACGATTAGGCTCCATCATCTAAATATCTATCTACATGTTTATCAGCATTAGCATCTCAGCGATTCGTGTAAATTCTAATGACCATGTAAATTAATATCCCTGGATATCCCGAAGCTTTAAAGATTTCCTCTCCCTCTCCCTCTCCCTCTCCCTCTCCCTCTCCCTCTCCCTCTCCTTCTCCCTCTCCCTCTCCCTCTCCCTCTCCCTCTCCCTCTCCCTCTCCCTCTCCCTCTCCCTCTCCCTCTCCCTCTCCCTCTCCCTCTCCCTCTCCCTCTCCCTCTCCCTCTCCCTCTCCCTCTCCCTCTCCCTCTCCCTCTCCCTCTCCCTCTCCCTCTCCCTCTCCCTCTCCCTCTCCCTCTCCCTCTCCCTCTCCCTCTCCCTCTCCCTCTCCCTCTCCCTCTCCCTCTCCCTCTCCCTCTCCCTCTCCCTCTCCCTCTCCCTCTCCCTCTCCCTCTCCCTCTCCCTCTCCCTCTCCCTCTCCCTCTCCCTCTCCCTCTCCCTCTCCCTCTCCCTCTCCCTTCTTCCTCTCCCTCCATCACGAAATGTAGCCTACAGTCACCAACTGCCGTTTTCAGGTACCAAGAAACCGAAGCCTAAGTCTGGCTCAGGAAAATCGACTATCGATCATGCTGTAGCTGATGCGGGACCTGAGCCATGGGAAGCGGCCGTGAGAGATGCCACAGTCAGTGACGTAAGTTTATCTCGGCATATACAGCATCAGTTCACTTTCTTTAACTTTATCTGAAGTTGAAATTGCGCTCCACACCTCCAGCCCGAACAGTCCCTTAATTAGCCTGGTCGGAGAAATTGGAAGAGCTCAAATGTGACCTCAAATGCCTCCGAGCCTAGCCGAGGAAGTAAAGTCAGAGGGGAAAAAACTTGCTCGCGGTACAAGCTGAAGCATACACTGTAAACAAACATACACTACAAGCTGAAGGAGGTTGATGCATTCTGTGTGTACGTTGTATGATTGTGGCCGCGCCTGACAGAGTGTATGTTTGTCTGTATCAGGTGTCCTGGAGCTGCCGGCTGTACATGGTGGCAGCAGCTGACAATCAGTACTATGACCTGCTGGACAAGGTCAGCACGGCCGTCTTCACCGGCTGCAGGCGCAGCTTCGTCCTCATCGACTACCAGGACATAGCTGAGGTGAGGACGTCAGCCTTGTAGTCAACTTGGGGCGGCAGGGAAATGAGGGTGGTTAATATATGATTTAGGAAACTGGGACAAGAGCCTTGTGTCTATATTTGACGATGTTCTCTTGAGTTGACGACTCCTTTCTGCGGCAGCTGCTGTTGTCTAAGAAGCTGAACGCACCGGCTCAGAAGCTGGGCTCCAAGGCTGGCGCTCGGTCCCGGGCCGCCCCGACGGTCGGTGATCCGGCGGAGGAGCTGTACCTCAGGGCCGGTACTGCGCTGCACGAGACGGGCGCCATACCCGCCGCACTTATGGCCGCCGTCATCAAAATGGAGTTGGCAGCCATCAGGACAAAGGTAGGATGTGGGCAAATTGTGTACAAAGGAGGCTTGGGTGTACTGTGCAATGAACAACATTTATTTGTATCACACACAAGCATAAATATGTTATGCATTACATCCAGGTCCTTATATGATCGAGCACATTCCATTACCACAACTCAATATAAGACAAACGACTGTTTCGATTACAGTCTTGAAGATAATGCTAAGTCTTCAACTATAATACGTTAGGCGTTAGGCGTTTTCCTCTCGGTAGATCAACCTTTGTTGTTGGCTTTCCAATATCCACAGCGTTTTCCTCTCGGTAGATCAACCTTTGTTGTTGGCTTTCCAATATCCACAGCGTTTTCCTCTCGGTAGATCAAACCTTTGTTGTTGGCTTTCCAATATCCGCATTGCACTCATTAATACATTCGTTTCTTTAGAAAACAACGGTGTTCGAAATAGAACTGCCCGGCACGTCTAACAACACAAGAGACTCAAAGATCGATTTGAGTGATGTCAAGTTTACATCCGGCGCGGAATCTAAGGACACGGGCAAGGACCAGAAGCGGCATGACTCAAAAGCAGATGCAAAGCAAGCAGATGCTCGCAGAGAGTCTAAACAGCCCGATACTAGAAAAGAGTCCCGAAGGACTTCTGGAGAAAAATCCGAGGGAAGAAGCCGGCGAAAGACTATAAAGGAAGTGAAACTGGCAGATGAATTAATGCAAGAGAATAGACAGGATGACGACAATTTTTGCAAAAAGCGGCTGACGAAACTAAAGAAACGTGGTGAAAATGACGATTCACCAATCATTCTAGATGACATTGTGATTAAAGGCACGTATAATAAACTCGCATATTTTTCTTTCATTCCTGTCTTTCCTGCCCTCCTTCTTTCTTTTCTATCTCTCATTTATATTAACTCTTTCCAATCTTCCGCTTGATTGATTAATGACATAATACAATATTCGTTTCACGTGTGGCATTGCCTGGCGATAAGTTAGCTCTAAATCGGTAGACCTATTCACATGAGTCATGACTGGTATTTTCAGAGGACGAGCCGGTGAATGGGCCAGACCTTTATGTGATCCTGGCCGGATTTTTACTGCCCAACCTGCCTGTGGAAATGGAGAAGAACGGTAAGCGCCGGCATCCAGTACACACGATGTGCGAAGCTAGGATGATTGGTATAGCATGCCAACTGAATCAAAACATGTTATCTGGTTTTCTCAATTTCGTGCAATGCGATAGGCATCAAGTTGATTTACCTCTGAAGTGCTTAAGTTAAAGTCAGCAACTTAAAGTGAAAAATCGCTTTAAGTTGCTGATCTTTCAGAGAAAATGGTTGCATTATATGTTTCATTAAAAAGTATGTGAGCCATAGTGAGAAGAAAAAACACCGAAAAATCTATAAATTCCCAATAGATGACAAGCGATAGAGGGATCACGGAAGTCCAGAAGTCCAGCTCAGCATTCCATCTACATTGCATTATGCAGGGGAGTGTCGTAATGTACACTGTACAGCCTGCCATTTCGCCAGAAAAGTAGGCACGATTTCGTCCATCTTACACATGAACCAAATGTGCGCTTATTCAGTTATCCTCTATCCCATTGGTCATCAGCGTCAAGGGTATGGTTGCCCCTTTCAGAGGCGCACACAAGGGGGCACACGGGCCCGTACCCCCCCTTACGAAATGCGGGGCCCCTCTGAGGCGGTCCCGTGGAGCCCCTCTGAGGTGGTCTGTGGGCCCTCTGAGGTGGACTCGTGGGACCCCTGTTTTGTTGTAGTTGAGAGAAAAAGTACGGATTATTTTTTTACAAATGAAAGTAAAAGTTTTACATTATATATTTTCATCCGAAGGGCCAGAGGCGCACACCAGGAGGGGGCAAACGGGCCCGTGCCCCCTTACGAAAAGCGAGATCCCTATGAGGCCCCGAATTTCGTAAGGGCCCCCCATGATGGAGGCCCCATACGACAGTCCCCCGCGGTAGGGCCCTGTCCGGTTGTATTATTTTAATAATAATAAAACAATCCGGATGTAATTTTTACAAATGAAAAGTGAAAGTTTTCTTCTTTTTTTCATCTGATTTTTTTCTTCTAATTATTAATTTGTATATCTACCGCAAAAATATAAAAAAACGAAGTTATAGCGAAAATGTGTAACGGGTCGAATCTCTAAGGAGAACGAAATCAATATATTTTTATCCTCAGAGCTTCGTCCCGTTATTCTCACTCAACACTCTTCGTATCTTAACAAATAAGACACGAAGAGTGCACCAGAGGTGCACACAAAGGGACATACTGGGGAACACACGTGTCTCCTTATGAAATGCGAGGCCCTCTAAGGCGGCCCGGTGGGCCCCTGTCTGGTTGTATTTTGTATAAGAAGAAAATTCGGATGATTTTTAACAAATGAAAAGTGAGTTTTTATTTTCTATTTCAATCTCAGCAAACCACGACTGTCCACGGCCCATGACGTACTGCTCCAATGTACATCCGTGAATCTATTCAAGCGTGCATTCGGTATCTGGAAAATATTTTCCTTTGGACATTCTCCGCTGGATAATTATCGCCGATAATTTTCCCTTCGCGCGTTCGGCATCTACTCTGTCGGGGTAAATTTTCCATTGTAAAATTATCGCTCCGCAGAGCGTTCGGCATTTGCAAGGATATTAGGTATCCATCGTCTTATTTTGCGTGCGCTGTAAAACACGTATTTAACTCAATTCAGGCGTGAAATTGGCATTAGTCGACCTTAATCCGCGCTTGATCGGGGTCTCAGCCGAACGCCATTGACTGGGGGTGCGGGTAGCAAATATTGCCCCTCGTTATTTCCGGAACCAATCATCGCAGCGAGACGCGCAAGGCGGCATTAGTAAGCTCTCAATGAGACGACGGTGCCAAATACGACACATACTTAAGTTATTAATTTAGGCGATTGTATGCAAGATAGGAAAACGAATTTTGCACAGGATGTTCTTACCATCGCGAAATTTTTAATGTGCAAGTTTCGCCCCCCCCCCCAAACAAACAAAAAATACACATCCCGTATGAGCTAAAGTAAGATTGTTGGCAAAGGTCAAGGTCAAGGTCAGATCACAAAAGGTCACTATGCGCAGAAGATTTTCGAAAGTCATGCGACACATGTTTTATGGACTATTTTACACGTATAATTCGAAAGTGATAGTCATTTTACCACCTGACCTCATTTAAGTGAATTTAGTATGAAGCTCAGGTCTAGTTCAGGTCACATATGGTCAAAATTTGAAATGAATAAATATAAATGAAAAAGGCATGTTTCTAGACCAGTTTTGTCTCAGAAATACAGAGCTGGCATTTATTTGTCTGTATCTGGTCACTAAAAGCCAGAAAATGCAATTGCAAAATATGACGTCATGAGTTACTCATACTTAGAGAGTCATAAAGTCAGTTAAAAATAAAGATACTGTTTTGAAATTTGGCTTATGTATTTTCCATATGTGGTTTTCAAAAATATAATCCGTTTTTTTAATGTTGAAAATTTTAATTTTGAGGGAATTTTGTTTGTTTTTGTGGGTCAGAAAACACAATGTTCACAAATCCGAGATGGCCATGCTGTAGCCCTTGTCATTTTCTATCTGTTGACGTTTTATTGCATTTTCTCCAAAAATGGCCTTTGTACGGCCTGTTAAAGTTTAGCTGATTTGTTCGTCAAACTCGTGTGTAGTGGCGTCACTAAATTGGCTATATCTCTTTTTTTGCTCCACAAAATTGCTTTATTTTTGCACGGAAGACGTACAATGGATGTAAGAGAAGGTTCCCAAAGTTTTGCCTTAATAGCGCCGTTGGTTTTTGAGCTATGGCGAAAAATCTTCGGGGAGGGGGCAATATTTGCCCCTCCCCGGTCAAGCGCGGGTTAAGGCGTTAGTTGGATATGGAAGTCGATGGCTCGAGCCCAGCTGGTGCCAATTTGTTTATTATACGAGAGCCTGGAGATGTGGGACAGATGTGGTAGTAGTACCAGGAATAAGAGAATAACACGAGAGAAACCAATGTTATTCTATTATTCCTGGTAGTACGTAATACGGGTTTACCGAAAATGCGAAGGCAGAAATAGGAAATTGTCCACAATGTTGTGCGCCTAGATAAATGACTGACAAATGTTGTGAGTTGTAGCTAATTAGGATGTGTTGTTTGTTATCTCACAGGTGTTCCAGTAGAGTCGCTGTTTCGAATTTTGACGAAGCCTGCAATGCCAGCCATGATTCTTCCGGAGAAAACGGGAGAACGCACAAACGAAACTTCTGTCAGTCTGGACAAATCAAAGCAATCGTCTCAATCGATTGAGAAAACCGAGTCAGAACTGAAGACGGAACAGTCGACGGCCGAGTTCATTCTCGGATTGTGAGAACATATTTTGATTTTAGCACGATCCTGCTTTACGTCCAGCCGAACTATTTCAATCAATATTTTACACATTTAAGATGTATATTTTTTGGAGGGGGCCCATAGTTGTACACTTTATGACGCAGTGAAACGCTTTAGAAAGCAGACCATTCGACATGATGTTTTATCTTATAATCTAAAGGTCAACCCGGCAGCCACTGCTGGGGCCTTCTGGGCACCTTCGAGCCGCTGGGGCTTTGTGCTGTCCCTACGACCTGACTTGACATGAGATTGACACCAAATGTTACCCACATGTTGCCAAGGGGATGCATTTGAGAGTATCCAAAGTTTCAAGTTGCTATCGCTACGTGTTTTTGTCATATCGCCGAGAAAAAAACAATAAAAAGGGACGAAAAAACCGTTGAAAAGCATCGCGGGTTAATAGCTATTGACATTAAAAAAGCAAGTTGTGCTTATTACGATAGAATATTCACCCATCAATACAAATGTTTATTTGTGAATGTTCTATTCCCTACAGACAAATACCTCTGTTTTGGGATCAGCTTGAAACCAATGTAAAATCAAGCAACGCTGAGATGATTCCGCCGAACTTCCTCGTGAGGGACCTGGTGGTGCCGCTTCTGACCACGAAGTGCAGCACTGAGAAGCGACAGGTGATAATTCTATACTTACTTCATTGTCAGGGTAAGTCATAGTAATTGATTAACATCGCGATGAAATTGAAATGCCAATGATTGCTAACGATTGTCAATAAATGAAATTGTCAAGCTATTGATTACAGTTAAAGGAAACCGTCATTTATCGTCAGGCAGGATGTTCTGTCTTTATGGGAGATCAATGGACGGCCATCCGATTTATAAATCGCAAACCTGAAAATATCGGAATTTGTGTAAATTGAATTATTATTATGATCTGTGGCTGCACTCCATAGTTAATGGGGACTACTGCAAGCGTGACTCATTTACAATCCCCAACATGAAGGACCTAGTGGCTATCCCCAACTATATCCCCAACTATATCAACCTACGAACCAGTAAAACGCCTTTTTGGGCGATGACCGAGCGAGCGCGCACTGGTAAAGCTAAAACAGGTTTGAAATATGAAACGGTAAGGGAGCACACGTGGTAGTAACACAGTCATTTTAGTCCTCCAGAAAAATTGCCAAGCCTCAATGCATGCCAATATAAAAATTAAGTTGTTACGAGCGAGCGCTTCGCGCTCGCTCGTTCTTCCGTGGTGTATGGGAAAATCTGATCATGAGCGACCCGGCCCGGCCCGGCCCGACCCGACCCGACCCGACCCAACCCGCTTTTGAAACTCTTTACTTTTTTTTCTTCTTTTTTTTGAAACTTTTTTAAGGCGACGCTTTCGAAAAGCTCATATCTCTGCAACCGCACGTCCGATTGAGAATCAGACTTCTTTGCTGAGCAGCCCCATCTAACCTATCCTGTTTGAGACCAGTGCCGACTCATGTGGGTGACTACCACTGCGCGTGGCGCGTGCCGCGTGAGGACTGAGGGGTGTTGAAAAAAGTTTTCTCGCAATAACTCCGCAACGGCTGGGCAGATTATGTGCAAATTTCGTGTGTGGTTAGGGACCCCTCAGCCGCCACTTTCACAGAACTCAGGGGTGCGGTGACTCTGCACGTGCGCACGTGCGCACCCCTAATATATATCTCAGGAACGGCTGAGCCGATTGTGTTCAAATTTGGTGTGTGGTTAGGGCCTCTCATCCGCCAGTTTCCTGCAAGTCAGGGGTGGGGTGCCCCTGCACGTGCGCACGTGCACACCCCTTTTCTGTATTTCAGGAACGGCTGAGCCGATTGTGTTCGAATTTGGTGCATGGTTAGGGACCTCTCCGCCGCCGGCTTTCCACAAGTCAGAGGTGGGGTGGATTTGCACGTGCGCACGTGCACACACCTATTCTATATCCCCGGAACGGCTGAACCGATTGTGGTCAAAGTTGGTGTGTGGTTAGGGACCTCTCAGCTCCCACTTTCCCACGAGTCAAAGGTGGGCGTCTCTGCACGTACGCACGTACGCACGTACGCACGTGCGCACCTTTTTTGTATCTCAGAAACTACTTGCCCGATCAAGTTGAAATTACCCATACATTTCCGTCTCATCGCCACCGTCATTTCCTCTCATCACGAGCTCGCTCGTTCATCGCCAACTACTCGTTCATCGCCTTACTGGTATTAAATTGTTCTTGATCTCCTTTCTCAAATCCGCCAAAAGGGAGTGCGTCCTGAGCGATGCATGCTTCAGCGCACACATTAATGCTTATAATAATACCATACCATATATTGATCGAAAATATAGAGTAGGTCATTAGACCTGAAGACCCCGGTCTCATCAAACTCCGGTCGTGGTGTACAGTGCGTCAGTCAGTGTCTGGGATGACGTGGTGTATGTCAACCCAGTGCTTGTCGACGCTCACCACCTCGGCGGGGAGACTGTTCCAGTCATTGACTGTCCTGACGGAGAAGGTTTGCCGGCGGACCCTGGACACCGCTCTTGGCTTGGCCAGCTTCCACTGGTGACCCCCTGGTGTGCCTGTTCTCTGATGCGGCGAACAAGTTCATCGGGTCTAGGTTGACACCTCCGTGGACGATCTGGTAGACCTGGAACATGTCGCCTCTACGGCGCCGGTAGTAGAGAGAAGGCAGGCGCAGAGCTCGGAGTCGATCCGGGTAGGGGAGGGGGGACACTTCTCTGCTTAGCGTGTCGCTCGCCGCTGGACTCGTTCCACCTTGCGCTGGTCAGCGCGATTGAATGGCTCCCAGATGACGTTGGCGTACTTGAGGTGCGGGTGCACCATGGTCTTGTAGAGTAGCGACACGGTGGACTTGTACAGTTTCTCGAACGACCTCTTGATGACGGCTAGGACTTGACTGGCTTTGGAGACAGCTGCAGCTGCCTGTTGCCGGAACTTCAGCTCCGAGTCAACATGCACGCCGAGGTCGCGCTCAAGGAGCTAGTGCGCCATTTCGTGTCCCGCATCGTGTAGGCCTGGCGCCTGTTCCTGGTCCCAACCAGCAGGATCTTGCATTTGCCCTCGTTGAACGGCAGCTGCCAGAATTCGGACCACGCCACCACCCTGTCGATGTCGTTTTGGAGAGCCTGAAAATCCGGGGCGCAAGACACTTTGCTGTAGACCTTAGTGTCATCTGCGGATATCTTCAGGGAGCATCCGATGACACTAGGGAGGTCGTTAATGAACATGATGAACAACACAAGGCCCAGGACCAACCCCTGCGGGACTCCACTCGTGACGGTTGCTCAGGCTTAGCGCTGGTCTCCGACTACTACCTGCTGCTTGCGTCCGGTCAGAAAGGCAGCGATCCAATTGAAGAGTTTGCCGCTGACTCCGTACGCCGCAAACTTCTTGAGAAGGCGCTGGTGCGGCACAGCATCGAAGGCTTTACGTAAATCGAGGTACACTGCATCAACAGCATGTCCATCTTCAATCAGCTGCGACCAATCTTCCATTACTTGGAGCAGTTGGGTGACGCAGGAGCGCCTCGGGCAGAAGCCGTGCTGGTCGTTCGACATCTGCTGGGTCGACAACATGTGCTGGATGAGGGCGTCACGTACCAGTGACTCGATGATTTTTGCAGAGTACCGACGTCAGGCTGATGGGGCGGTAGTTACCCGGACTCTGCTTATCGCCTTTCTTGTGTATAGGGATCACCAGACCAGTCTTCCATTCTTCCGGAAGCACGCCCGAGTCCAGCGACCTGCGGTAGAGGCTTCCAGGGGCGCTGCCAGGTTGGCCGCAGCTTCCCGCAAGAGCCTGGGGTGGACCTCGTCTTGGATCTCGTCTGGCCAAGATACACTCTGTCTTGGAAATGACAGAGTGTATTTATAATACAGCCTTTGTTGTTTGTTTATCAAGAATCATTTTTGCAAGTTTTTTTGTTCATTTTGACGTTCGCGTGAGCCAACTGCCACGCGCTGTGGTACCACCTCTATCAGAACGCATCATACGAAAAACAAAATTGATTTGATGGACCTATCCAATGGTGAAAACCCAATCTCAACCGGAGCAGTGGTTGCAAAGTTATTAGCTTCCGAAAAGCGTCTGTATGGCCGGGTCGGGCCGGGTCGAGCCAGGCCGGAGGCCTGTTCACGGGGTCTGCGGCCGCCGCGGCTCTTGCGGCCAAAAGGGCGGGGCTTAATCGTCAGCCAATCACGAAAGAGCAGATCCGGGAGGAGAGACTACACTCGGCGGCTCCTGCGGTTGCTCGGGAGCAGCCGCAAAAGAACTTCGACATAAATGGCACGCGTCCGACAAAGGTTGCGCACTGTTTTGTTAATATCACAGCTCACTGGTGGTTGTTTGACCAAAAATGACAACTCGTAGTGACTCTTAGATTTTCATGTAGTATAGTGGTTTTGCAAAACATTGAGGGTTTCCATGAAATTGCCCATTCGTTGCGAACGCTACACGCGCCATTTATCGGACGCCATCAGCGGGCGCAAAAGTGTTCAATGTTGTTCAAATTAAGCTCCGCCTCTTGGCCGCGGGAGCCGCGGCGGCCGCAGATCCCGTGAACAGGCCTCTGGCCGGGTCGGCCGGGTCAATTTTTTTCCTTCTTCTAGTAAGTTAACGAGAAACGACACGGGCGCTTCTCGCCCGCTCGGTAACTAATGCTGATAAGTTGTATCTAACGTGCGAGTAGAGGTATGGATATGTATATGTATGTATTTATTTCTACAATTTATATTATACTATGATTTTACAGATCGGAGAACTCTTGTTCGACATGCTTGCCGCAGAAATTTACGATCATCTGAGCTGAGGGCAATATTTAACTGCTATCTGAAGAATCTCCAAGTGACTGAAGTGAGTGTATAGCCGGCTTTCATAGATCTTATTTCAAGAAGCAAGATTACGCCTCGGTCGGCTTAATTAATGGGATCTGCATTCTGTTCCCCTTATTCTGGAATCCCTCTTTCTCTCCAGCTGCCGGACATCAGCAGTGTGTTCCGGACAGAGGACCTGTGTCCGCCGGAGGAGGAAGAGGACGTCCTCACGGGGGAGGACGGATCCCCGGCACCTGTGCCAGCCACGCCGCCGCCACTGCTGTACTGTCAGCGGCTGCAGGGCGTGCCGCCAGAGGCCGTCTCGGTGCCCATGATCGTCAACGCTTTGGTGGATCAGGTGAGGGTACGGTGGCCTGACGACAACAATAACAGGGTATTTGTACGAGTTGTTCACGGTGCAAGCTCAACGTAGTTCATTGGGTCATCCATGATATCGCGGGGAAATATCGCTTATGTGTCTGATTGACCTAAGCAAATGTTTCGACGTGATTAACCACGATATTCTCCTTCGCAAAATGAAGCTGTACGGCATTGACACCACCTGGTTCAGCGCGTACCTCCGTGGCCATACGCAGAGTGTGGAGCTCAGGGACAGCGCCGGTCGTACGCTGTCTTCGCGCTTGATAACCGCATGGGAGTGTTTCAGGGATCAGCCCTGGGGCCCACTACTGCTTACCGTGTTTGCGAACGATTTGTCACTGTACACAGATGGTGCGTTAGTTGTACAATACGCTGACGATACGCAGATCGTGGTCTCTGGCAGAAAGTGTGAGCTGCCGGCGCTAATCTCACGTATGGAGACGGGTCTTGAGTAATCTCACGTATGAGACACGTATGGAGCATGACCGACCCTCCAGGGCTAATCAAAACCTCCATCCTGGCACCGGTGTCGGCGACCAGCCGTTGACCCAGGATTCAAAACTGGCGCCACACGAGAAAAGATCAGATCAAAAT
>JAXIVJ010011813.1:0-42323 GCA_036785665.1 Chirona hameri | reverse complement strand
ATATATATATATAGAAAAGGTTCAAAGTCATTTACCTTTCGATCTGACACAGCCGTTTTCCTTCTCAGGTTCGGGTTAACGCCGTCCGGAAGGTTCCCGAGGTGAGCTTCGATGACAACCAGGTACTCTGCAACGTCGTCCTGAACCTGGAGAGAGATAGCGTGACGGTCACGAACTGTCGCAACGCGCCTCTCTAAGAAGGCGAACTCCCAATAATCGAGGAGGGACGAGGAGCAGCATATCGCACATTTGACGCCTCCATAAGAAGAGATGAGATCCGCACATTTGCGGATGAGCTCAGAAAGGAGAAGAGAAAGCAAATGCAGCAAGAGATAAGGAGATAGGAGAAAGTGTTAGTTAAAGGAGAGCAGAGGGGACATGCAGGAATCTGCAGCAGCACCGTTAATGCATAGTCATTACGTGACGGCGACGAAACAAAACCTGCCGCTGAACTGGTGATAAAGGGCAACTGATGCATGCCAATGTAAAACAAATACATTGCAATTACATCGATGTCACTAAAATCGCATGGGTTTAAATGCAAACTAATACATGATGGCATGAGTAAATAACCTGCGGTAGACATGCAATAAGCTGCCTGACAATGACAAACACATAGGCATGCTCACTACGCAAAAAGTTATACTAATATATATATATATATATATATATATATTTATATATATATATATATATATATATATATATATATATATATATATAATATATATATTATAATATATATATATATATATATATATATATATATATATATATATATATATAATATATATATATATATATATATATTATATATATATATATATATATATATATATATATATATATATATATATAACCTGAACTGGGCCTCGGCGGCTGACCTCCTCCAGCTTCGTGCTGCCACTCAGTACTGATAGTACTGATATCTCATTTATAAGAAGCCAGTGAGCGAGTTTAGCCAGGGCGTATATACAAACTGCTCATTTAATTATTATTAACATTAAATTTAACTCTTGTTATTCATAGCTCATAGGTGATGGTCAATGGAAGTGCTGAGAATCCTGAAATGTCTGCTGGTGATGAATTACTTGAACCCAAGCTGTTCATTTCATAAAGTCTATGCTCAAGCAATATTGATATGATGTCAGGGTTGCTCGTCAGTCGTCCAGCGTCTTAACTCCTAACTCATAGGATTGCAAAATTTGGGTGGAAAACGACACCCTGTCGGTAATATTTTTCCACTCTGCCGTCAGTTTTACTTTTAATTTTCCACTCCCTAAATCAGGATATATTGGATAGCTATAACCCTAACACTGACATCACTAATGCAAATATTAACCAGTGGATTAAAAAACAGGTTAGGATTGCCATTTGTAATAGCTGAATATGGAGAGTGAGTTTTGACAAAGCCAAGTATGATATATTTTTTAAAGCTGAATTTTCCACTCTTTATGGTTATTTTTAAGCTGAATTTCCACTCCGCACCCTGACTTCAAAGCAATCCTAGGATCCTGTGCTCGTCTGGACTTGATAAATGAACACTGAGCAGTGAACCCAAACATCAAGTTTGATCCATTGCTAATTAGTTGTGGACAATTTGTATGACATGGAAAATATGTTGCATTTGTATAAAGTTAAAAGCACCTATTTTGTTAAATTGGTATTTAACGGTACAAGTATGTGCGCAAATTGACCCGAGGAGTCGGCACACCCTAAAACCCCAATAGACTAAAACAAAGTTACAAGTATATGCAGTTCATTCAATGTTAATGATTCATTTATTCTATATTAGCTGCAGTCTTCAATTGAATTGACAATGCTCAAATGCAGGTGTTTGCATTTACTTGTCAACATTTATTGGTCTTTTTGCAAACAATGCATGCTTTTGGATTTTGTCTTGGCTAAGATCATTGATGTGTGAAGTTTAAATAATGAATGACCCAATGTTTATTATGCTGCTCAATCTACCTTTGGTGTTCCTACTATATTTACAAAAAAAATGGGTGGCGGGCAAACTGTAGTGGTCGGGGTGGTTTTCATGTTTTTTTTAATTATTGTGCTCATTATATGAATGTCAGTAATCAGGTGCAAGCGCTGAGTGCAAATATGCAATATCATCTTACTTTGGTTGTATATTGTTGTTTTTAAATGTGTAGCTCGATTGATGTAAAAATGCATATGTTCACGTTCTACGCCTTAAATTGGCCATTTGTATTGTAAACCTCCGGTTTGGTGAAATGCGACAGCTCCTCCTTTGGCGAATTTCGTTTTGCGACAGCTTCAGCGTTTCTTTCACCTCTGTGCCACTGTTCCGGGTCGGTCCACTACTTACATCGGATCGGTCCGAAACTCTTCCCGGCAGTAACCCGCTGTGCGACTGGCTCGGCTGCACGATGGACTGGTGCTTCATCTGCAGGGGAGGAGACCGACACCTCTGAGCACATCCTGCTGAGGTGTCCAGCCCTAATGTGTGTCCGGCTACGCCTGCTGGGCACCATCTCACCCAGACCAGTAGACGTGCGGAGCGATGGCGTGGGACAGCAACTCTGGCGGCAGCTGCCAGATCCTTCCACCAGCCATTCCATTCCAGGGTTTATTGGCAACAAAATCACGAAACAGCACCCTACGTCTCAGATTTCGATGAAGTTTTAGGGGTTTTCTGGGCAGTAGATTTGCGCTGTGACATTTTCAGCCTCGCCCATCCAGCGGTTTTCAAGGTTTAGCCTAAAAATAGTGTCGAAAATAGATGGCGCTAGTGTTTGCGACTGCAAAATGTAGATGGCGTTGTGATCGAATATGCTACTTTTGGACCCCCGAGAAAACTCGCTGGCGCTCACCAAATACCGACATTTAAACACTGATTTCTCTATAAATCAACATTTTAATATCATGCGCCACGAAACATTACATTCCAATGTAAATCTAAGCGATCACCCCAGGCTATGACACACCCTATTTACAATAATACAGCAAACCACTACGAGCCGAGTGAGGCCCGGCCGGCCGCCGTCTCACCGCCTCCGCCCGTTCAGCCCAGCTACTGAGGCATCAGCAGGTGAATGCTGCTCAACCGACTATTCCGTGCTATGCCGGGCAATGGTAGCCATCTGAGGCCCGTATGCTCAAAGTCAAAGTCAAAGTCATGTATTAAGATACATCCACGTTGTGGCTTTTAAGTATCCAGTCAGAGTACATGTGTAGTGATATATAAATACAAAGGCACAGTGTAAACACGATAAAAGCAATACGATCGCGGTCAGTAAAAGAGAACACATTGTACATGGTAGGCCTGTCATCGCACGGTATGAGGCTCCGCAGCAGCTCGGGACTCGCGTAGCGATACATGGGCTCTCCGGACAAACATGGCCCTGATGGCGGGAGGACACTGCTCGGCGTTAAGCGCTCTGTGCACCTGGATGCGGTCGTGCTGGCGCACCATCTCATCGACTCTCTGCCAGCCAAGCGATGCCAGGGCAGGTGTCACATGCTCAAAACGCCGCACTCCCGTCACCAGCCTGGCCGCGAAGTTTACAGTCTTTTGCACTCGGTGCAAGTGACACTGGGCGGCTCCTCCCCAAACGGATAGACAGTATTGGATATGGGGAAATACGTTGGGCGTGGATGAGGAGTTTAAGGGCATCAGGTGTGAAGTGATGGCGGATCTTGTATAGGGATGAAAGGATGGCGTTGCATCGTCGGACCACCATGGATATATGAGGTTCCCATGTCAGGTGCTGGTCGAGGAGGACTCCGAGTATTTTTACATTTTGGCATGGATAAATTTCCGAGCCGGACAGAGTGATGTTGAAGTCTTTGGCCTTTTTTAGGGATGCTTTGGTTCCGATGATGGTAAAGAAAGTCTTGTTCGGATTCATTTTCAGACTGTTTGCCTGAAACCAATTTTGGAGATGGAGAATCGACTCTTCGACCCGCACCTTCAGGTTGGATAGGCCGTCGGCAGTGGGTGAGGAATGGTCAAGGAGCTGGGTGTCGTCGGCGTAGGACAGGAGGCGGCCGTGGGTAAGGAAGGAGGACAGGTCGTTGATGAAGAAGAGGAAGAGGACTGGTCCGACGATGGAGCCCTGAGCTACTCCGTGGGTCAGTGGGAGAGGAATGGAGGAGCCGCCGCTTACCATCTGTTTTCGGTCTTGAAGGTAACTCCGGAACCATGGAGACTGCACACCATACCACTCAAGCTTATCCAGGAGGACACCATGATCGACAATGTCGAAGGCCTTGCTCAGATCAAGCGTCGTTAGCGACGCGACTTGGCCCTGGTCAATCTTTTTTTAGATCCAGTCGACAGCGTCGAGCATGGCGTCCTCCGTGGAGTGGCACGGTTGATACGCATACTGACATGGGGAGAGTACGTGGTTGTGGACTAGGTAAGATACGAGTTGAACGGACACTACTTTTTCAGCAATTTTTGAAAGCACCGGTAGGATCGAAATTGGCCGAAAATTGTTCATATCTGAACGGTCGCCCGATTTGTGGGCTGGGGTAACTCGTGCTATTTTCCAGGCTGTGGGAAAGGTGGATGTGATGATGGAGTGGTTGATGAGATGGAGGATGTGAGAACCGACAACAGGGAAACACTTCACAATAGAAAATAGAGGGATACCATCCACTCCGACCGCACGGGAGGAGCTCATGCCACTAATGGCTCTAGAGAGCTCAGGCAAGGTGGCTGGCCTCAGCACCAACGCAGATGCACAAACGCGCGGCGGACGAGGTACACAGCCGGCACCACCGACACGAGCGACTTCGGCAGCGATGCGCGGGCCAACCGACGCGAAGTGCGCATTAAACTCGTCAGCCCTGTCGGCGACGTCGTCACAGCCTGAGGGGGGTGACGCCTGCTGGCCGGAGAGCGAAGCTCTTCATCCGACTCCAAAACCCTCGTCGGTCCGTCAGCAGGCCGTCGCAGAGAAACTTCCGTTTGGCGCGGATGAGGAGGCTTTTCACTTTGTTGCGGCTCAGCTGGTAGCTGCGCCGCGCCTGAGGTGTCCTCTCGTCCTCCCAGGCTCTGTGCCTCCAAGCGATTATTCGGCTACTAGGAGGCGTAGCGACTGTAATCGAAGTTCATGAACGAGGAACCATTTTGATATATCGATCTAGCCGCATTTTAAATTGAAAGTTATCATCCATTATCCACATTATGATATTTACTATCGCACCCCAGTCAGCTAGCGTCGGCGGCGGGTAGCGGCGGCGGCTAGCGTCGGTTGGTGGTCGCTTAACCCTATTTGTAACTGGCTCCTGGCTACCCCTATTTGTAACAGGGGGGGGGGGGATCCCCCCACCCCGGAGATCTCGAGATCTACCCGTCCGATTTTCAAAAATGAAACGGTGTTTGGTTCCTCTCAACACGATCTACATTTCTAAATAATACAAATATATACATTTTGGATAGGGGGGCAACAGGGGGTGCAAAAACTACAAATTTTAGTGGTATTTTTGATCCGACATAGCGTTCATGTTTATCGATCGATTTTAACACAACTAATAGGAATCTATAGAGATTGAATTGGAAATTGATATATGACGATGATGTTTGAAAATTCAAAAATCATAGGCGTGTGCAGGTCACTCAATATGGGGTGAAGTAAATGCGTAATAAAACTGTTTTTTGATGTTTTTTTTAATAAATGAAATGGTATGTGATTGTGACATGAGACAAAACAGTTATACATCATATTTTTGCCATAGGCGGTACCAGGTTAGTGAAAAAGGGAGGTAATTTGGGGAAAAATATTAACCGCAGACAAGTTACTACCCAGCACTATAAATATGTTATTGATCGTAGATCGTTCCTTTTTTCATGTTTTACTTCATCATAGGCGTATCCAGGATCCAAACTGTGGGCGGCGCAAGACATTTTTAAAAGTATATTATCCGCTATTATGATACTAACTAGTCAACAGTGACTATTTCACTTACAACTCCAATTGACATTGCTTACCCCCCCTTTTTACCCTACCTGGACTCGCCTATTATCTTATAATCGTTCGTAGAGTAGCTTGTGGTGCGAGTTTCATCCGAAACCTGCAGTATGTTATGTCATTGTACGCCCATGCCTCTTAGTTTCCTTGCAATAATATGACCCCCTTTCTTCCATTCCTGATAGCGCCTCTGCCAAAATGACTGTTCCCTTTTATGGCCTCATATGTGCATATATCATTATAAGCTAAACGTCTATTGCGCCGTTATCGCTGGCATATCGTCATCTCCATGCCAGTCATCCCCCTTTTCATGTTCCTGAACACGCCCCTGAAACTCTATATGTAATAAATTATGCAAATAATGGAAGCAGGAGCTATATTTTGCATCTTGATTGCTATAAATGCCCCTTACATCGCTCTATTGGCTTCCCGCCAAACATTGAATAGTTCCTGGACCCCCCCCCCCCCTTTCAAGGCCCTAAAACCGCCTCTGCCATGCAATTTTTATGATATTTCATTAACATCAACTAATTTGCACTTGTTGCAATCACCGTGAACCGATGTAACTCCTTCATACTTGAGGCAGTTACGAAGAAACCGTGAAGATCGCATTTCTGTATTATCGCCAAATATCGCCTCCGAACCCACCCAAAACTGTACCCTGGAACCGCTTCTGTTCAGGTTAAGAACTCAAAATTTTGACTCCAAATGCGGTATTCAATTCTATGAAAAGTCCCAAAATTTCATGGGCCTTCTCCCAGCCGTTCTGGAGATATCTGCGAAAAACATGAGGGGGGGGGGGGCGGAATCCGCCCCCCTGTTACAAATAGGGTTAAAGCAGTCTTTGATATAATTACCGAAATAAAGACTTCAGATTTGTTTTGCACCGCCGGATTGAAGGGAGACCAAAGGGGCACTCCCGAACGCCTGTAATCGGCCGTAAATTAGCTTACGTTCTGACATGATTTGAGAGAAAACCTAAGTAACTTGAACGGCTTATTTCATATTTGTTCAGGGGCGCAGGAACTATGTTCAAGTTTGGGGGAGGCATTCTGAAATCGATTCTTTCCATGCAACGCCCATAGGCGTAATGTTAAAATCCAACATGTGTGTGTGTGTGTGTGTGGAGGGGGGGGGGGGGGGGGGGGGGGGGCAGCTGCCCCCCCCTGCTCCCCTGTTCCTACGCCTATGTATTTGTTTCAGAATCTTAGGAACGTCATTTAAAGTGTGGGGATGAAACTTCGATCCCGTCTTGAGTGAACCCCAACCCATAGGCAAAATATGTTTGCATAGGCATTTGAGCTCCTCTCGTCTTGATCTACCTTTTACTGACCCAAATTTTCCTCATTAGACAAAACAAAATCTGATCAAATAAGGGGGGGGGGGGGCATGGTCCCCACCCCCGTTCCTACGCCTGTGATTTATTTTAAGTTTGTTAACTAAACTCGCAAGTCGCAGCTGCTCCTACCCGTTGCAACTTCTGGACTTGGGCATCGGGTACTTTGTGGACCACGAGCCGCCACTGATCCTACCTGGGAGTCACTCATCCAGCTGACATCCGGCACTACTGGGAGGGAATTTTGAGGGTGCACAAATCACTATGGGGTGCATGAAAGCGGAATATCTGTAGCTGAGAGAGTGGCAGTGAGGATGACGAAGGATAATTATAAGGTTAACACGCGCAGTGAAAGATGGGAGCACTTGTGTGCCCCACATATTTTTCGTGAATATTTCGAAAACGAAGCGGAACAGGGAGGTATTTGTTGCGTTATTTGTATTTATCGCGTATTTGTTGCGTGACATTAGCGCCAATGCAATAGCAAATCGTTTGACGTAAAAAAATCAAAATCGGTCGATCAATTTTTGAGTTATATGGATTTTTAGTCCAAGATGGCGGCCAGAATCGCGGTCGGCAAATCGATATCTTCGGAACCAACAGTCGGATAGAGATTATTCAAACGCCATTCGGTAGACAATGTCAATTTTCATCCCCGGAAACATCTTTTGACACATTGCTGGTGACTTGTGACGTCGCAGAGGTCAAATTCCAAAAATGTGACATTTGGCCAGATTTGACCTTCGTGACCTCGTTTGACCTTGAAAATAAAAACCGAAGGTCAATAATATTTGGCAAAATGTAGATAATCATATCACCTACCTACTCTGTAAGTTTCATCAATCTAGCTCTCATAATTTCGGAGATCTTAGGGGGAGGGGCACTAAAGTGCCCCCCTCTCCACTGCGTGTTAGTAGCATACCCCTCTCCACTGCGCGTGTTAAGACCAGGTAGGAGTGATGCAAACTCAGTCAGGGCAGCCGGACGGATCATTATTCGAAGGTAAGTAAAATGTAGCAACGCTGGCATACGACAAGTGGGCGATTAGGTGTTGGAGTTAAGCAGGTGTTCAAAACCGTAGGTTTTGACAAAGTCAAATACCAGAGGTTTATACTGGGGCAGCAGCCTATTTGTGTAGTGACAATGTATGTCTGTCTGTCTGTCTGTCTGTTTGTTTGTCTGAGGCGTTTGGCCACAGCTCGCTGACGAAGAGGCACAGCAACACGCGCGTCGCACCGTCCGATGCGCCAGTTCGGCCCCCAGGTGCCGGTGCCGGTGGCCGGTCGATTGGTGCCACGTGGCACGTGGTACGTGCCGCACCGTGGGACATTGCAAAATCCATTTGCCCACACGTGCCGCCCACACGTGTGGACGCAGGGCGACCAAATTCGGTGGGCGGGTAGTCCACATGGGTGCGGAAAATCCTTTGCGGTTGCCGACCCGGAGGGGGGCAAACGAAAGCCCCCAGGGGTAAACCTTTTATCGCGTGGGGGTCCTCGGATTTCGGGAAATTTTGATGTAGCGACACCAAATTTGGTACACCGATAGAGCTCGGCGAGTGACAGATGATGGTGCCGGTCGCCGCTCGATCGGTGCCACGTGGCACGTGCCACGTGCCGCCACGTGGGCATGGCAAAATCTGCCTGCCCAGCCCATACCAGTGGTCGCAGGGCGACCAAACTCGGTGGGCGGGTAGTCCACATGGGTGCCGAAAAACTAAATTGGCTGATTTCCACGAGGGGGGCACATTGCCACCCCTAGGGGGGTCAACCTGATATCGCAGGGGTCCTCTGATTGCGGGATTTCATTTTGCGCTAGCTGCACCAAATTTGGTGCACCGATAGAGCTCGGCGAGTGAGAGATGATGGTGCCGGTCGACGCTCGATCGGTGCTACTTGGCACGTGCCACGTGCCGCCACGTGGCCACTGCAAAATCTGCTTACCCAGCCGTGCCGCCCATACCAGTGGACTCAACGCGACCAAAATCGGTGAGTGAGTAGTCCTCATGGGTGCGGGGTGACCTTAGAGGGTGGCAAAGGTAGCACCCCCAAAGCACGTGCGGCAGGCACGTGCAACTTTTTTAGCGGGTTCCTCAATTCGGTCGGTCATAACTCGGGAGTTATGAGAGCTAGACGCACCAAATTTGGTATGTTTGGGCAGATTGTGGTTAGGGATATCTGCTGCTATTCTTTATGTGTCGCTGGAGTCGCGGGTTCGAATCCCATCGCCGGTATTTGCTTTTTTATGTTTTTCTTGTCCAATTCTATTTGACAGGCGTTCCTCGTGAAATGATGGCTACGGTTTTGCCCCGGACCCAAACCCGATCCACCGAAAAAGGTCCGCACTAGTCAAAACCGTAGGTTTTGACGAAGTCAAATACCAGAGGCTTATACTGGGGCAGCAGCCTATTTGTGTAGTGATTTGTATGTCTGTCTGTTTGTTTGTTTGTCTGAGGCGTTTGGACACAGCTCGCTGACGAAGAGGCACAGCAACACGCGCGTGGCACCGTTCGATGCGCCAGTTCGGCCCCCAGGTGCCGGTGCCGGTCACCGGTCGATCGGTGCCACGTGGCACGTGGTACAAGCCGCCACGTGGGACATTGTAAAATCCATTTGCCCACACGTGCCGCCCACACGTGTGGACGCAGGGCGACCAAATTCGGTGGGCGGGTAGTCCACATGGGTGCGGAAAATCCTTTGCGGTTGCCGACCCCGAGGGGGGCAAACGAAAGCCCCTAGGGGGTAAACCTTTTATCGCGTGGGGGTCCTCGGATTTCGGGAAATTTTGATGTAGCGACACCAAATTTGGTACACCGATAGAGCTCGGCGAGTGACAGATGATGGTGCCGGTCGCCGCTCGATCGGTGCCACGTGGCACGTGCCACGTGCCGCCACGTGGGCTTATCAAAACCGTAGGTTTTGACAAAGTCAAATACCAGAGGTTTATACTGGGGCAGCAGCCTATTTGTGTAGTGACTTTGTATATCTGTTTGTTTGTCTGTTTGTTTGTCTGTCTGAGGCGTTTGGCCACAGCTCGCTGACGAAGAGGCACAGCAACACGCGCGTGGCACCATCCGATGCGCCAGTTCGACCCCCAGGTGCCCGTTCCGGTGGCCGGTCGATCAGTGCCACGTGGCACGTGGCACGTGCCGCCACGTGGGGCACTGCAAAATCCATTTGCCAACACGTGCCGCCCACACGTGTGGACGCAGGGCGACCAAACTCGGTGGGCAGGTAGTCCACATGGGGGCGAAACATCATGTGGGGTTGCCGACCCCGAGGGGGGTAAACAAAAGCCCCCAGGGGGTTAAACCTTTTATCGCGTGGGGTCCTCGGATTTGGGGAAATTTTGATGTAGCGAAACCAAATTTGGGTAACCGATAGAGCTCGGCGAGTGACAGTTGATGGTGCCGGTCGGTGCCACGTGGCACGTGCCACGTGCCGCCACGTGACCATGCAAAATCTGCTTCCTCGTGAAATGATGGTTACGGTTTTGCCCCGGACCCCAACCCGATCCACCGAAATGGGTCCGCACTAGTCAAAACCGTAGTATATGGCTACGGTTTTGCCCCGGACCCAAACCCGATCCACCGAAATGGGTCCGCACTAGTCAAAACCGTTAGGTTTTGACGAAGTCCAATACCGGAGGTTTATTCTGGGGCAGCCTATTGGTGTAGTGACTTTGTATGTCTGTATGTTTGTCTGAGACGTTTGGCCACAGCTCGCTGACGAAAAGGCACAGCAACACGCGCGTGGCACCGTCCGATGCGCCAGTTCGGCCCCCAGTTGCCGGTGCCGATCGCCGGTCGATTGGTGCCACGTGCCGCCACGTGGGGCACTGCAAGATCCATTTGCTAACACGTGCCGCCCATACCGGTGGACGCAGGGCGACCAAATTCGGTGGGCGGGTAGTCCACATGGGTGCAGAAGATCCTTTGGGGTTGCCGACCCTGAGGGGGGTAAATAAAAGCCCCCAGGGGGTAAACCTTTTATCGCGTGGGGTCCTCGGATTTCGGGGAATTTTTATGTAGCGACACCAAATGTGGTACACCGATAGAGGCCGACGAGGGACATATGATGGTGCCGGTCTCCGCTCGATCGGTGCCACGTGGCACGCGCCACGTGCCGCCACGTGGTCATGGCAAAATATGCTTGCCCAGCCTATACCAGTGGTCGCAGGGCGACCAAACTCGGTGGGCGGGTAGTCCACATGGGTGCCGAAAAACAGTATTGGCTGATTTTCTCGAGGGGGCACGTTGCCCCCTAATATAATATCCCAGGGGTCCTCTGATTGCGAGATTTAATTTTGCGCTAGCCGCACTAAATTTGGTACACCGATAGAGCTCGACGAGTGACAGATGATGGTGCCGGTCGCCGCTCGATCGGTGCCACGTGACACGTGCCACGTGCCGCCACGTGGACATGGCAAACTCTGCTTGCCCACCCCATACCATTGGTCGCAGGGCGACCAAACTCGGTGGGCGGGTAGTCCACATGGGTGCCGAAAAACCATACTGGCTGATTTTCTCAAAGGGGGGCATGTTTCCCCCGTAGGGGGTTAACCTGATAGCGTGGGGGTCCTCTGATTGTGGGATTTTTTCTTCTTGCTAGCCGCACCAAATTTGGTGCGCCGATAGAGCTCGGCGAGTGACAGATGATGGTGTCGGTCGCCTTTCGATCGGTGCTACGTGGCACGTGCCACGTGCCGCCACGTGGCCACTGCAAAGTCTGCTTACCCAGCCGTGCCGCCCATGCCAGTGGACTCAACGCGACCAAAATCGGTGAGCGAGTATTCCTCATGGCTGCGGGGTGACCTTGGTGAGTGGCGACGGTGGCGCCCCCAAAACACGTGCGGCAGGCACGTGCAACTTTTTTTAGCGGGTTCCTCACTTCGGTCGGCCACTACTCGTGAGTTATGACAGCTATCCGCTCCAAATTTGGTGCTTTTGTGTAGAGCGTGGTCAGGGCTATCTGCTGTAATGCCATATTTGGCGCTGGAGTCCCGGGTTCGAATCCCATCGAGGGCATTTGCTTTTCTTATGCCTTTCTTGTCCAATTATGTTTGTCGGCGCTCCTCGTGACGTTCCAACAAATGGCTACGGTTTTGCCCCGGACCCAAACCCGATCCACCGAAATGGGTCCGCACTAGTCAAAACCGTAGGTTTTGACGAAGTCAAATACCAGAGGTTTATACTGGGGCAGGAGCCTATTTGTGTAGTGACTTTGTATGTCTGTCTGTTTGTTTGTTTGTTTGTTTGTTTGTTTGTCTGTCTGAGGCGTTTGGCCACAGCTCGCTGACGAAGAGGCACAGCAACACGCGCGTGGCACCGTCCGATGCGCCAGTTCGGCCCCCAGGTGCCCGTTCCGGTGGCCGGTCGATCGGTGCCACGTGGCACGTGGTACGTGCCGCCCCGTGGGACATTGCAAAATCCATTTGCCCACACGTGCCGCCCACACGTGTGGACGCAGGGCGACCAAATTCGGTGGGCGGGTAGTCCACATGGGTGCAGAAAATCCTTTGCGGTTGCCGACCCCGAGGGGGGCAAACGAAAGCCCCCAGGGGGTAAACCTTCTATCGCGTGGGGGTCCTCGGATTTCGGGAAATTTTGATGTAGCGACACCAAATTTGGGTAACCGATAGAGCTCGGAGAGTGACAGTTGATGCTGCCGGTCGGTGCCACGTGGCACGTGCCACGTGCCGCCACGTGGCCATGCAAAATCTGCTTCCTCGTGAAATGATGGCTACGGTTTTGCCCCGGACCCAAACCCGATCACAAAGATGGGTCCGCACTAGTCAAAACCGTTAGGTTTTGACGAAGTCCAATACCGGAGGTTTATACTGGGGCAGCCTATTGGTGTAGTGACTTTGTATGTCTGTATGTTTGTCTGAGGCGTTTGGCCACAGCTCGCTGACGAAAAGGCACAGCAACACGCGCGTGGCACCGTCCGATGCGCCAGTTCGGCCCCCAGTTGCCGGTGCCGATCGCCGGTCGATTGGTGCCACTTGCCACGTGCCACGTGCCGCCACGTGGGGCACTGCAAGATCCATTTGCCAACACGTGCCGCCCATACCGGTGGACGCAGGGCGACCACATTCGGTGGGCGGGTAGTCCAAATGGGTGCAGAAGATCCTTTGGGGTTGCCGACCCTGAGGGGGGTAAACAAAAGCCCCCAGGGGGTAAACCTTTTATCGCGTGGGGTCCTCGGATTTCGGGAAATTTTGATGTAGCGATACCAAATTTGGGACACCGATAGAGGCCGACGAGTGACAGATGATGGTGTCGGTCTCCGATCGATCGGTGCAACGTGGCACGTGCCACGTGCCGCCACGTGGTCATGGCAAAATATGCTTGCCCAGCCCATACCAGTGGTCGCAGGGCGACCAAACTCGGTGGGCGGGTAGTCCACATGGGTGCCGAAAAACAGTATTGGCTGATTTTCTCGAGGGGGGGGGGCACGTTGCCCCCCTAAGGGGGGTTAATATGATATCCCAGGGGTCCTCTGATTGCGAGATTTAATTTTGCGCTAGCCGCACCAAATTTGGTACACCGATAGAGCTCGACGAGTGACAGATGATGGTGCCGGTCGCCGCTCGATCGGTGCCATGTGGCACGTGCCACGTGCTGCCACATGGACATGGCAAAATCTGCTTGCCCACCCCATACCATTGGTCGCAGGGCGACCAAACTCGGTGGGCGGGTAGTCCACATGGGTGCCGAAAAACCATTTTGGCTGATTTTCTCGAGGGGGGCATGTTTCCCCCCGTAGGGGGTTAACCTGATAGCGTGGGGGTCCTCTGATTGTGGGATTTTTTCTTCTTGCTAGCCGCACCAAATTTGGTGCGCCGATAGAGCTCGGGGAGTGACAGATGATGGTGTCGGTCGCCGCTCGATTGGTGCTACGTGGCACGTGCCACGTGCCGCCACGTGGCCACTGCAAAGTCTGCTTACCCAGCCGTGACGCCCATGCCAGTGGACTCAACGCGACCAAAATCGGTGAGCGAGTATTCCTCATGGCTGCGGGGTGACCTTGGTGAGTGGCGACGGTGGCACCCCCAAAACACGTGCGGCAGGCACGTGGAACTTTTTTTAGCGGGTTCCTCACTTCGGTCGGCCACTACTCGTGAGTTATGACAGCTATCCGCTCCAAATTTGGTGCTTTTGTGTAGAGCGTGGTCAGGGCTATCTGCTGTAATGCCATATTTGGCGCTGGAGTCCCGGGTTCGAATCCCATCGAGGGCATTTGCTTTTCCTATGCCTTTCTTGTCCAATTATGTTTGTCGGCGCTCCTCGTGACGTTCCAACAAATGGCTACGGTTTTGCCCCGGACCCAAACCCGATCCACCGAAATGGGTCCGCACTAGTCAAAACCGTAGGTTTTGACAAAGTCAAATACCGGAGGTTTATACTGGGGCAGCCTGTTGGTGTAGTGACTTTGTATGTATGTATGTATGTATGTTTGTTTGTATGTCTGTCTGAGGCGTTTGGCCACAGCTCGCTGACGAAGAGGCACAGCAACACGCCCGTGGCACCGTCCGATGCGCCAGTTCGGCCCCCAGGTGTCGGTGCCAATCACATGTCGATTGGTGCCACGTGGCACATGGCAGTGCCGCCACGTGGGTCATTGCAAGATCCATTTGCCAACACGTGCCGCCCATACCGGTGGACGCAGGACGACCAAATTCGGTGAGCGGGTAGTCCACATGGGTGCGGAAAATCCTTTGGGGTTGCCGACCCCGAGGGGGGTAAACAAAAGCCCCCAGGGGGTAAACCTTTTATCGCGTGGGGTCCTCGGATTTCGGGAAATTTTGATGTAGCGACACCAAATTTGGTACACCGATAGAGCTCAGCGAGTGACAGATGATGGTGCCGGTCTCTGCCCGATCGGTGCCACGTGGCACGTGACACTTGCCGCCACGTGGCCATGACAAAATATGCTTGCCCAGCCCATACCAGTGGTCGCAGGGCGACTAAACTCTTTGGGTGGGTAGCCCACATGGGTGCCGAAGAACAGTATTGGCTGTTTTTCTCGAGGGGGCACGTTGTCCCCCCTGTGGGGGGTTAATCTGATATTGCAGGGGTCCTCTGATTGGCGGATTTTTTTTTTGCGCTAGCCGCACCAAATTTGGTGCACCGATAGAGTTCGGCGAGTGAAAGATGATGGTGCCGGTCGCTAGGCGATCGGTGCCACGTGTTACGTGCCACGTGTCGCCACGTGGCCACTGCAAAATCTGCTTACCCAGTCGTGCCGCCCATACCAGTGGACTCAACGCAACCAAAATCGGTGGGCGAGTAGTCATCATGGGTGCGGGATTACCTTGGAGGTTGGCAACGGTGGCGCCCCCAAAGCACGTGCGGCAGGCACGTGCAACTTTTTTTTAACGGGTTCCTCAATTCGGTCGGCCACTACTCGGGAGTTATGAGAGACGCATCAAATTTGGTATGTGTGGGTAGATTGTGGTTAGGGCTATCTGCTGCTATTCTTTATGTGTCACTGGGGTCCCGGGTTCGAATCCCATCGAGGGCATTTGCTTTTCCTATGCCTTTCATGTCCAAATTTGTTTGTCGGCGCTCCTCGTGACGTTCCAACAAATGGCTACGGTTTTGCCCCGGACCCAAACCCGATCCACCGAAATGGGTCCGCACTAGTCAAAACCGTAGGTTTTGACAAAGTCAAATACCGGAGGTTTATACTGGGGCAGCCTATTGGTGTAGTGACTTTGTCTGTATGTATGTCTGTCTGTCTGAGGCGTTTGGCCACAGCTGGCTGACGAAAAGGCGCAGCAACACGCGCGTGCCACCGTCCGATGCGCCAGTTCGGCCCCCAGGTGTCGGTGCCTGTGGCCGGTCGATCAGGGCCACGTGGCACGTGGCACGTGCCGCCACGTGGGTCATTGCAAGATCCATTTGCCAACACGTGCCGCCCATACCGGTGGACGCAGGACGACCAAATTCGGTGAGCGGGTAGTCCACATGGGTGCAGAAAATCCTTTGGGGTTGCCGACCCCGAGGGGGGTAAACAAAAGCCCCCAGGGGGTAAACCTTTTATCGCGTGGGGTCGTCGGACTTCGGAAAATTTGATGTAGCGACACCAAATTTGGTACACCGATAGAGCTCAGCGAGTGACAGATGATGGTGCCGGTCTCTGCTCGATCGGTGCCACGTGGCACGTGACACGTGCCGCCACGTGGCCATGGCAAAATATGCTTGCCCAGCCCATACCAGTGGTCGCAGGGCGACTAAACTCTTTGGGTGGGTAGCCCACATGGGTGCCGAAGAACAGTATTGGCTGTTTTTCTCGAGGGGGCACGTTTTCCCCCCTATGGGGGTTAATCTGATATTGCAGGTGTCCTCTGATTGGCGTTTTTTTTTTGCGCTAGCCGCACCAAATTTGGTGCACCGATAGAGTTCGGCGAGTGAAAGATGATGGTGCCGGTCGCCGGGCGATCAGTGCCACGTGTTACGTGCCACGTGTCGCCACGTGGCCACAGCAAAATCTGCTTACCCAGTCGTGCCGCCCATACCAGTGGACTCAACGCAACCAAAATCGCTGGGCTAGTAGTCATCATGGGTGCGGGATTACCTTGGAGGTTGGCAACGGTGGCGCCCCCAAAGCACGTGCGGCAGGCACGTGCAACTTTTTTTAACGGGTTCCTCAATTCGGTCGGCCACTACTCGGGAGTTATGAGAGCTAGACGCACCAAATTTGGTATGTGTGGGTAGATTGTGGTTAGGGCTATCTGCTGCTATTCTTTATGTGTCGCTGGAGTCCCGGGTTCGAATCCCATCGAGGGCATTTGCTTTTTCTATGTTTTTCTTGTCCAATGTTGTTTGTCGGCGCTCCTTGTGAAATGTATGGCTACGGTTTTGCCCCGGACCCAAACCCAATCACACAAAGATGGGTACGCACTAGTCAAAACCGTAGGTTTTGACAAAGTCAAATTCCGGAGGTTTATACTGGGGCAGCCTATTTGTGTAGTGACTTTGTATGTCTGTATGTTTGTCTGAGGCGTTTGGCCACAGCTCGCTGACGAAAAGGCACAGCCACACGCGCGTGGCACCGTTCGATGCGCCAGTTCGGCCCCCAGTTGCCGGTGCCGATCGCCGGTCGATTGGTGCCACGTGCCACGTGCCACGTGCCGCCACGTGGGGCACTGCAAGATCCATTTGCCAACACGTGCCGCCCATACCGGTGGACGCAGGGCGACCACATTCGGTGGGAGGGTAGTCCACATGGGTGCAGAAGATCCTTTGGGGTTGCCGACCCTGAGGGGGGTAAACAAAAGCCCCCAGGGGGGTAAACCTTTTATCGCGTGGGGTCCTCGGATTTCGGGAAATTTTGATGTAGCGACACCAAATTTGGGACACCGATAGAGGCCGACGAGTGACAGATGATGGTGCCGGTCTCTGCTCGATCGGTGCCACGTGGCACGTGCCACGTGCCGCCACGTGGGCATGGCAAAATATGCTTGCCCAGCCCATACCAGTGGGCACAGGGCGACCAAACTCGGTGGGCGGGTAGTCCACATGGGTGCCGAAAAACAGTATTGGCTGATTTTCTCGAGGGGGGCACGTTGCCCCCCTAAGGGGAGTTAATATGATATCCCAGGGGTCCTCTGATTGCGAGATTTAATTTTGCGCTAGCCGCACCAAATTTGGTACACCGATAGAGCTCGACGAGTGACAGATGATGGTGCCGGTTGCCGCTCGATCGGTGCCACGTGGCACGTGCCACGTGCCGCCACATGGACATGGCAAAATCTGCTTGCCCACCCCATACCATTGGTCGCAGGGCGACCAAACTCGGTGGGCGGGTAGTCCACATGGGTGCCGAAAAACCATACTGGCTGATTTTCTCGAGGGGGGCATGTTTCCCCCCGTAGGGGGTAAACCTGATAGCGTGGGGTCCTCTGATTGTGGGATTTTTTCTTCTTGCTAGCCGCACCAAATTTGGTGCGCCGATAGAGCTCGGCGAGTGACAGATGATGGTGTCGGTCGCCGCTCGATCGGTGGTACGTGGCACGTGCCACGTGCCGGCACGTGGCCACTGCGAAGTCTGCTTACCCAGCCGTGCCGCCCAAGCCAGTGGACTCAACGCGACCAAAATCGGTGAGCGAGTATTCCTCATGGCTGCGGGGTGACCTTAGTGAGTGGCGACGGTGGCGCCCCCAAAACACGTGCGGCAGGCACGTGCAACTTTTTTTAGCGGGTTCCTCACTTCGGTCGGCCACTACTCGTGAGTTATGACAGCTATCCGCTCCAAATTTGGTGCTTTTGTGTAGAGCGTGGTCAGGGCTATCTGCTGTAATGCCATATTTGGCGCTGGAGTCCCGGGTTCGAATCCCATCGAGGGCATTTGCTTTTCCTATGCCTTTCTTGTCCAATTACGTTTGTCGGCGCTCCTCGTGACGTTCCAACAAATGGCTACGGTTTTGCCACGGACCCAAACCCGATCCACCGAAATGGGTCCGCACTAGTCAAAACCGTAGGTTTTGACAAAGTCAAATACCGGAGGTTTATACTGGGGCAGCCTGTTGGTGTAGTGACTTTGTATGTATGTATGTATGTATGTATGTTTGTTTGTATGTCTGTCTGAGGCGTTTGGCCACAGCTCTCTGACGAAGAGGCACAGCAACACGCCCGTGGCACCGTCCGATGCGCCAGTTCGGCCCCCAGGTGTCGGTGTTAATCACATGTCGATCGGTGCCACGTGGCACGTGGCACGTGCCGCCACGTGGGTTATTGCAAGATCCATTTGCCAACACGTGCCGCCCATACCGGTGGACGCAGGACGACCAAATTCGGTGAGCGGGTAGTCCACATGGGTGCGGAAAATCCTTTGGGGTTGCCGACCCCGAGGGGGGTAAAGAAAAGCCCCCAGGGGGGTAAACCTTTTATCGCGTGGGGTCCTCGGATTTCGGGAAATTTTGATATAGCGACACCAAATTTGGTACACCGATAGAGCTCGGCGAGTGACAGATGATGGTGCCGGTCTCTGCCCGATCGGTGCCACTTGGCACGTGACACGTGCCGCCACGTGGCCATGACAAAATATGCTTGCCCAGCCCATACCAGTGGTCGCAGGGCGACTAAACTCTTTGGGTGGGTAGCCCACATGGGTGCCGAAGAACAGTATTGGCTGTTTTTCTCGAGGGGGCACGTTGTCCCCCCTATGGGGGGTTAATCTGATATTGCAGGGGTCCTCTGATTGGCGTTTTTTTTTTGCGCTAGCCGCACCAAATTTGGTGCACCGATAGAGTTCGGCGAGTGAAAGATGATGGTGCCGGTCGCTAGGCGATCGGTGCCACGTGTTACGTGCCACGTGTCGCCACGTGGCCACTGCAAAATCTGCTTACCCAGTCGTGCCGCCCATACCAGTGGACTCAACGCAACCAAAATCGGTGGGCGAGTAGTCATCATGGGTGCGGGATTACCTTGGAGGTTGGCAACGGTGGCGCCCCCAAAGCACGTGCGGCAGGCACGTGCAACTTTTTTTTAACGGGTTCCTCAATTCGGTCGGCCAACACTCGGGAGTTATGAGAGCTAGACGCATCAAATTTGGTATGTGTGGGTAGATTGTGGTTAGGGCTATCTGCTGCTATTCTTTGTGTGTCACTGGGGTCCTGGGTTCGAATCCCATCGAGGGCATTTGCTTTTCCTATGCCTTTCTTGTCCAAATTTGTTTGTCGGCGCTCCTCGTGACGTTCCAACAAATGGCTACGGTTTTTCCCCGGACCCAAACCCGATCCACCGAAATGGGTCCGCACTAGTCAAAACCGTAGGTTTTGACAAAGTCAAATACCGGAGGTTTATACTGGGGCAGCCTATTGGTGTAGTGACTTTGTCTGTATGTATGTCTGTCTGTCTGAGGCGTTTGGCCACAGCTGGCTGACGAAAAGGTGCAGCAACACGCGCGTGCCACCGTCCGATGCGCCAGTTCGGCCCCCAGGTGTCGGTGCCTGTGGCCGGTCGATCAGGGCCACGTGGCACGTGGCACGTGCCGCCACGTGGGTCATTGCAAGATCCATTTGCCAACACGTGCCGCCCATACCGGTGGACGCAGGACGACCAAATTCGGTGAGCGGGTAGTCCACATGGGTGCAGAAAATCCTTTGGGGTTGCCGACCCCGAGGGGGGTAAACAAAAGCCCCCAGGGGGGTAAACCTTTTATCGCGTGGGGTCCTCGGACTTCGGAAAATTTTGATGTAGCGACACCAAATTTGGTACACCGATAGAGCTCGGCGAGTGACAGATGATGGTGCCGGTCTCTGCTCGATCGGTGCCACGTGGCACGTGACACGTGCCGCCACGTGGCCATGGCAAAATATGCTTGCCCAGCCCATACCAGTGGTCGCAGGGCGACTAAACTCTTTGGGTGGGTAGCCCACATGGGTGCCGAAGAACAGTATTGGCTGTTTTTCTCGAGGGGGCACGTTTTCCCCCTATGGGGGGTTAATCTGATATTGCAGGTGTCCTCTGATTGGCGTTTTTTTTTCGCTAGCCGCACCAAATTTGGTGCAACGATAGAGTTCGGCGAGTGAAAGATGATGGTGCCGGTCGCCGGGCGATCAGTGCCACGTGTTACGTGCCACGTGTCGCCACGTGGCCACTGCAAAATCTGCTTACCCAGTCGTGCCGCCCATACCAGTGGACTCAACGCAACCAAAATCGATGGGCTAGTAGTCATCATGGGTGCGGGATTACCTTGGAGGTTGGCAACGGTGGCGCCCCCAAAGCACGTGCGGCAGGCACGTGCAACTTTTTTTAACGGGTTCCTCAATTCGGTCGGCCACTACTCGGGAGTTATGAGAGCTAGACGCACCAAATTTGGTATGTGTGGGTAGATTGTGGTTAGGGCTATCTGCTGCTATTCTTTATGTGTCGCTGGAGTCCCGGGTTCGAATCCCATCGAGGGCATTTGCTTTTTCTATGTTTTTCTTGTCCAATGTTGTTTGTCGGCGCTCCTTGTGAAATGTATGGCTACGGTTTTGCCCCGGACCCAAACCCGATCACACAAAGATGGGTACGCACTAGTCAAAACAGTAGGTTTTGACAAAGTCAAATTCCGGAGGTTTACATATACTGGGGCAGCCTATTTGTGTAGTGACTTTGTATGTCTGTATGTTTGTCTGAGGCGTTTGGCCACAGCTCGCTGACGAAAAGGCACAGCCACACGCGCGTGGCACCGTCCGATGCGCCAGTTCGGCCCCCAGTTGCCGGTGCCGATCGCCGGTCGATTGGTGCCACGTGCCACGTGCCACGTGCCGCCACGTGGGGCACTGCAAGATCCATTTGCCAACACGTGCCGCCCATACCGGTGGACGCAGGGCGACCACATTCGGTGGGAGGGTAGTCCACATGGGTGCAGAAGATCCTTTGGGTTTGCCGACCCTGAGGGGGGTAAACAAAAAACCCCAGGGGGGTAAACCTTTTATCGCGTGGGGTCCTCGGATTTCGGGAAATTTTGATGTAGCGACACCAAATTTGGGACACCGATAGAGGCCGACTAGTGACAGATGATGGTGCCGGTCTCTGCTCGATCGCTGCCACGTGGCACGTGCCACGTGCCGCCACGTGGGCATGGCAAAATATGCTTGCCCAGCCCATACCAGTGGTCACAGGGCGACCAAACTCGGTGGGCGGGTAGTCCACATGGGTGCCGAAAAACAGTATTGGCTGATTTTCTCGAGGGGGGCACGTTGCCCCCCTAAGGGGAGTTAATATAATATCCCAGGGGTCCTCTGATTGCGAGATTTAATTTTGCGCTAGCCGCACCAAATTTGGTACACCGATAGAGCTCGACGAGTGACAGATGATGGTGCCGGTTGCCGCTCGATCGGTGCCACGTGGCACGTGCCACGTGCCGCCACATGGACATGGCAAAATCTGCTTGCCCACCCCATACCATTGGTCGCAGGGCGACCAAACTCGGTGGGCGGGTAGTCCACATGGGTGCCGAAAAACCATACTGGCTGATTTTCTCGAGGGGGGCATGTTTCCCCCCGTAGGGGGTTAACCTGATAGCGTGGGGTCCTCTGATTGTGGGATTTTTTCTTCTTGCTAGCCGCACCAAATTTGGTGCGCCGATAGAGCTCGGCGAGTGACAGATGATGGTGTCGGTCGCCGCTCGATCGGTGCTACGTGGCACGTGCCACGTGCCGGCACGTGGCCACTGCGAAGTCTGCTTACCCAGCCGTGCCGCCCAAGCCAGTGGACTCAACGCGACCAAAATCGGTGAGCGAGTATTCCTCATGGCTGCGGGGTGACCTTAGTAAGTGGCGACGGTGGCGCCCCCAAAACACGTGCGGCAGGCACGTGCAACTTTTTTAGCGGGTTCCTCACTTCGGTCGGCCACTACTCGTGAGTTAAGACAGCTATCCGCTCCAAATTTGGTGCTTTTGTGTAGAGCGTGGTCAGGGCTATCTGCTGTAATGCCATATTTGGCGCTGGAGTCCCGGGTTCGAATCCCATCGAGGGCATTTGCTTTTCCTATGCCTTTCTTGTCCAATTATGTTTGTCGGCGCTCCTCGTGACGTTCCAACAAATGGCTACGGTTTTGCCCCGGACCCAAACCCGATCCACCGAAATGGGTCCGCACTAGTCAAAACCGTAGGTTTTGACAAAGTCAAATACCGGAGGTTTATACTGGGGCAGCCTGTTGGTGTAGTGACTTTGTATGTATGTATGTATGTATGTTTGTTTGTTTGTATGTCTGTCTGAGGCGTTTGGCCACAGCTCTCTGACGAAGAGGCACAGCACCACGCCCGTGGCACCGTCCGATGCGCCAGTTCGGCCCCCAGATGTCGGTGTTAATCACATGTCGATCGGTGCCACTTGGCACGTGGCACGTGCCGCCACGTGGGTTATTGCAAGATCCATTTGCCAACACGTGCCACCCATACCGGTGGACGCAGGAAGACCAAATTCGGCGAGCGGGTAGTCCACATGGGTGCGGAAAATCCTTTGGGATTGCCGACCCCGAGGGGGGTAAACAAAAGCCCCCAGGGGGGTAAACCTTTTATCGCGTGGGGTCCTCGGATCTCGGGAAATTTTGATATAGCGACACCAAATTTGGTACACCGATAGAGCTCGGCGAGTGACAGATGATGGTGCCGGTCTCTGCCCGATCGGTGCCACGTGGCACGTGACACGTGCCGCCACGTGGCCATGACAAAATATGCTTGCCCAGCCCATACCAGTGGTCGCAGGGCGACTAAACTCTTTGGGTGGGTAGCCCACATGGGTGCCGAAGAACAGTATTGGCTGTTTTTCTCGAGGGGGCACGTTGTCTCCCCTAGGGGGGTTAATCTGATATTGCAGGGGTCCTCTGATTGGCGGATTTTTTTTTGCGCTAGCCGCACCAAATTTAGTGCACCGATGGAGTTCGGCGTGTGAAAGATGATGATGCCGGTCGCCGGGCGATCGGTGCCACGTGTTACGTGCCACGTGTCGCCACGTGGCCACTGCAAAATCTGCTTACCCAGTCGTGCCGCCCATACCAGTGGACTCAACGCAACCAAAATCGGTGGGCGAGTAGTCATCATGGGTGCGGGATTACCTTGGAGGTTGGCAACGGTGGCGCCCCCAAAGCACGTGCGGCAGGCACGTGCAACTTTTTTTAACGGGTTCCTCAATTCGGTCGGCCACTACTCGGGAGTTATGAGAGCTAGACGCACCAAATTTGGTATGTGTGGGTAGATTGTGGTTACGGCTATCTGCTGCTATTCTTTATGTGTCACTGGGGTCCCGGGTTCGAATCCCATCGAGGGCATTTGCTTTTCCTATGCCTTTCTTGTCCAAATTTGTTTGTCGGCGCTCCTCGTGACGTTCCAACAAATTGCTACGGTTTTGCCCCGGACTCAAACCCGATCCACCGAAATGGGTCCGCACTAGTCAAAACCGTAGGTTTTGACAAAGTCAAATACCGGAGGTTTATACTGGGGCAGCCTATTGGTGTAGTGACTTTGTCTGTATGTATGTCTGTCTGTCTGTCTGTCTGTCTGAGGCGTTTGGCCACAGCTGGCTGTCGAAAAGGCGCAGCAACACGCGCGTGCCACCGTCCGATGCGCCAGTTCGACCCCCAGGTGTCGGTGCCTGTGGCTGGTCGATCAGTGCCACGTGGCACGTGGCACGTGCCGCCACGTGGGTCATTGCAAGATCCATTTGCCAACACGTGCCGCCCATACCGGTGGACGCAGGACGACCAAATTCGGTGAGCGGGTAGTCCACATGGGTGCAGAAAATCCTTTGGGGTTGCCGACCCCGAGGGGGTAAACAAAAGCCCCCAGGGGGTAAACCTTTTATCGCGTGGGGTCCTCGGACTTCGGGAAATTTTGATGTAGCGACACCAAATTTGGTACACCGATAGAGCTCGGCGAGTGACAGATGATGGTGCCGGTCTCCGCTCGATCGGTGCCACGTGGCACGTGCCACGTGCCGCCACGTGGTCATGGCAAAATATGCTTGCCCAGCCCATACCAGTGGTCGCAGGGCGACCAAACTCGGTGGGCGGGTAGTCCACATGGGTGCCGAAAAACAGTATTGGCTGATTTTCTCGAGGGGGGCACGTTGCCCCCCTAAGGGGGGTTAATATGATATCCCAGGGGTCCTCTGATTGCGAGATTTAATTTTGCGCTAGCCGCACCAAATTTGGTACACCGATAGAGCTCGACGAGTGACAGATGATGGTGCCGGTCGCCGCTCGATCGGTGCCACGTGGCACGTGCCACGTGCCGCCACGTGGACATGGCAAAATCTGCTTGCCCACCCCATACCATTGGTCGCAGGGCGACCAAACTCGGTGGGCGGGTAGTCCACATGGGTGCCGAAAAACCATACTGGCTGATTTTCTCGAGGGGGGCATGTTTCCCCCCGTAGGGGGTTACCTGATAGCGTGGGGTCCTCTGATTGTGGGATTTTTTCTTCTTGCTAGCCGCACCAAATTTGGTGCGCCGATAGAGCTCGGCGAGTGACAGATGATGGTGTCGGTCGCCGCTCGATCGGTGCTACGTGGCACGTGCCACGTGCCGCCACGTGGCCACTGCAAAGTCTGCTTACCCAGCCGTGCCGCCCATGCCAGTGGACTCAACGCGACCAAAATCGGTGAGCGAGTATTCCTCATGGCTGCGGGGTGACCTTGGTGAGTGGCGACGGTGGTGCCCCCAAAACACGTGCGGCAGGCACGTGCAACTTTTTTTAGCGGGTTCCTCACTTCGGTCGGCCACTACTCGTGAGTTATGACAGCTATCCGCTCCAAATTTGGTGTTTTTGTGTAGAGCGTGGTCAGGGCTATCTGCTGTAATGCCATATTTGGCGCTGGAGTCCCGGGTTCGAATCCCATCGAGGGCATTTGCTTTTCCTATGCCTTTCTTGTCCAATTATGTTTGTCGGCGCTCCTCGTGACGTTCCAACAAATGGCTACGGTTTTGACCCGGACCCAAACCCGATCCACCGAAACGGTTCCGCACTAGTCAAAACCGTAGGTTTTGACGAAGTCAAATACCAGAGGTTTATACTGGGGCAGCAGCCTATTTGTGTAGTGATTTGTATGTCTGTCTGGTTGCTTGTTTGTCTGAGGCGTTTGGCCACAGCTCGCTGACGAAGAGGCACAGCAACACGCGCGTGGCACCGTTCGATGCGCCAGTTCGGCCCCCAGGTGCCGGTGCCGGTCACCGGTCGATCAGTGCCACGTGACACGTGGTACGTGCCGCCACGTGGGACATTGCAAAATCCATTTGCCCACACGTGCCGCCCACACGTGTGGACGCAGGGCGACCAAACTCGGTGGGTGGGTAGTCCATATGGGTGCGGAACATCCTGTGGGGTTGCCGACCCCGAGAGGGGTAAACAAAATCCCCCAGGGGTAAACCTTTTATCGCGTGGGGTCCTCGGATTTCGGGAAATTTGGATGTAGCGACACCAAATTTGGGTAACTGATGGAGCTCGGCGAGTGACAGATGATGGTGCCGGTCGCAGCTCGATCGGTGCCACGTGGCACGTGCCACGTGCCGACACGTGGCCATGCAAAATCTGCTTCCTCGTGAAATGATGGCTACGGTTTTCCCCGGACCCAAACCCGATCACAAAGATGGGTCCGCACTAGTAAAGGGGGAGGGAGAATGGAACGGATGACCTAACTTACGAATCGCGGCGGGTTTTTCCCCGGGCGGCGTGCGCTAGGGAGCGACCCGCGGCCGCTCCCAAGTATTATTCGTATTCGTCCTGAAGTAGTCAGCTTGCCTGTGAATAACTGTGCCGTCGTTGGGCCTGGAACGTTCGTGACACTTTTGGCGCCTACTTTGGAAACTGTGAGTTCGGAATTAGCATAAAATCGCCAAAGAAGCTTTGATTTTCTGACAGACCACGTCGCGCCAGTGACTGCCTTTGTCGTGTCAGTGAAGTATTTTTTTTTTAAGAAAGGCCACCCTCAAGCCATCGGCAAAATCTAAAATTGAACAATGTTGATGTGACTATTGTCTGTTTCCCGACTTTCTGAACCATTTTCAAGAAAACAGCAAAAGAGTCAAAACTATACTCTCCAGCCGGACGATGGGCGCATGCTCACCGACATAAATCTGCCGACACCTAGTCTCCCCCGTCAACCCCTCCCCCATGTCGGACCGCCACGGCTCGGCACCGGTTCGTCGGCCGCCGCCGCTAACGGTGGCCTTGACGACGGCGACGACGCAGAACAAGGCCGGCCCGGACGCCGGCGACGACTGAGGCGGAGGGGATGTAGGGGTGGCAGGAAGACGATTTTTTCCGGAGATCGCAAGAGAGCGCCGACCATCAGAGCGCCTCCGGCACTGGGGCACAACCCCGCCGTGTGGAGTGCCAAACGCTCCCGCGCTGCCTGCTATGCAGATCATGCGGCCCCGGGCCCCCCTGGACGGCCGACCCCAGATTCTACCGACCAGAGAAGCGCAGACCGCCGGTCACCAGTCCCACAGCGCCTGCGTACGACCGGGCACACCTGCTGGCGGTGCGCGACCGGCTGGACGGGGACGCAGCTCGTGGTTTGACCGCGACTATCCGGCACAGCCTACCTGCCCATCTGTCCCGGCTGATCCGCCACCGGCGAGGTAGGCGGACCGGCGCCCACACCCGCCGGCAGACTCGGGTTGGGTGCAGTGTCGACCGGTCTCGCCCTGCGCGCACAACGGAAGCAGCACATCAAACTCAGACGCTGGTGTACCCAGCCCAGACTGACCGCGCGGCAGACTCGCCGGGAGTACGCAGCCGTGGCGGTCACTGCTGAGCCGGCAAGACACGACTACAATATCGGTCACATCAATGCCCGGTCGCTGACACCCCGACTGGACGAAGTCAACCAGCTCCTGCAAAAACCCCACATGGACATTCTGTGCGTGTCTGAAACTTGGCTCAAACCCGACGTGCTCGACAGGGTGCTGGTATTTCCGGGATTCAGCATACTGCGGCACGACCGCAGTGTCGCCCGGCCGACAGCAGCCCAGCAGACCCAGTCACGCGGAGGTGGAGTCGCCATACTAATCGCGGACTCACTCCGTGCGGTGAAACTCGACATAGGTGGTGCTGATCTTACGGTGGAGTCCCTGTGGATCTCGGTGAGCGGCCCCGGCCGCCCCGCCGTGGTGATTGGCGCCATCTATCGACCGCCGGGAGAACCGACATCCCGATGCCTGAAAAACATTCGAGACCAGCTACAAACTGCCGTCGCCACGGGAAAACCGGTATTTGTACTGGGTGACTTCAATGCCAATCTTCTCCACCCGGACGGCCCTGGTGTTCGCGGCTTCCAGACCATCCTGAGTGATCTGAGTCTCGAACAGCTGGTCGACAAGCCCACCCACCTTCATCCGACACCGACACTGCTAGACCTGATCGTCACCAACGTGACGGACCTCCGGGACTCAATCCAGGTTCTCCTCGAGCCCGTGGCGGACCACCAGCCGGTGCTGCTCTGCGCTCCCGTCCCAAGAGCGCTGACGACCAATCACCATCACCATGCGGCCGTGGAAACGCGTCAACTGGGACGCGCTCAACCTGAGCCTGCTGCTCGCCGACTGGGAGCCGCTCCACGCCGCTGGCACCGTCGACGACAAGGTGGACGCGTTCATGACAGTATGTAACACCGCAGTCAACATCCACTGCCCGACCACCACCGTGACGTCACGCCGACCGAGCTGCCCGTGGCTGCGTGGCGACGCGAAAGTCTCCGCTGCCATGGAGGAGCGCGACCGCGCCCGCGAGACCTGGGAGCAATGCCGCGCCCCGGAAACACGCCGCACGTACCAGCAATGTCGAAACAGAGTGAAGGGACTAATCACACACGCACGTCGCTCGTACCTGCGCAGCGGTCTGCTGAGCGAGCGGCGTAATTTTTGGAACCGCCTCAGGCAGTTCGCAATGCAGCCAGCAAGAGGGCGCGCCACACCCGATGACGACCTGGCCAACCGGGCAGACGAACTCAACGCCCACTTCGCTTCCGTCGGACCTCGTATCGCAGCGGAGGCAGCGGCCATGCGCGACAGTGCTGGCACGACACCGGCTGGACCGCGCCCGCACTGTGTCTGTGCCTCTGCCCTCTCCCTGTGCCCGGCCACTCTCCGGAACTTTCAACCGTAATCGGGAAGATGAGTGCATCGAGGGCCGTCGATGTAGACGGTGTGCCTCTGCTTGCTGTAAAGAAGTGTTTCTCTGTAATCGGCTGTCATCTCCTACACCTGATCAACTTTCGGCCCATTTATATACTCTCTGTACTGTCGAAAATCGCGGGGAAGGTCGTCTGCTCGCAGCTCAGCTCTTACCTACTTGACCACCATGTACTGACGCCAATGCAATATGCTTACCGTCCATGTCACTCGACAGAGGACGCTCTGATCGACGCTGTGGGATGGCCGGCAATGGCTGTCGACAACGGCCATGTCGCGTCGATTACGACGATCGACCTCAGCAAAGCCTTCGACAGTATTGATCATGGCGTCCATCTTAGTAAGCTTGAACAGTGCGGGGTGTCCTCGGGGTGGTGTAGGGACTACCTGAGCGGTCGGAGACAGACGGTTAGCGGTGGCTCAATCACTCTACCCCTATCCTATGGGGTGGCCCAGGGATCCCTAGTCGGTCCAATCATCTTCCTCATTTTCATCAATGACCTACCCAACTTCCTTCCCCACGGCTGCCTACTATCCTATGCCGACGACACCCAACTCCTTGACTCCGCCACTCCTGATGTCGTCGGTCTCTCTAACTTGAAAGCCCGGGTCGAGGAGGCCATCCAGTGCCTACAAAACTGGTTCCAGTCTAATAGCCTCAAAATGAACCCAACAAAGACAGACTTCATGCTGGTTGGCACCAAACCCTCCCTCAAAAAGGCCAACAACTTCCACATTACTACTTCTGGCACAGATATTTACCCATCATCTTAAGTGAAGGTACTGTGTGTACTCCTCGACCAACACCTCACCTGGGAACCCCATATATCCTCAATCGTTCGGTGCTGCAACGCAATCCTCGTGTCCCTCTTCAAAACTCGGCACCATTTCACTCCTGAGGTTCTGAAGCTCCTAGTCCAAGTTCACGTCTTTCCGCACATCCTCTACTGCCTGTCTGTCTGGGGTGGAGCGGCCGATTGTCACCTAGGTAGAGTGCAGATAATTATCAACTTCGCTGCACGGTTTGTGAGTGGTGCTCGCCGCTGCGACCACATAAATCCTGCTTCTGAAGTACTCGGATGGCAGAGAGATGCGGAAATTGTTTGCCACCGTGACTGCCTGAACGTGCACACTGCACAGGACGCTGCATGTAAGCGAGTCGCCCCACGCTCTGCGTGCTCTATTTGCGACGCGTGCCGAGTCTTCCCAACGCCAGACTCGAGCTGTTTCGGACGGCGTTGGCTTACTCCATCTGCCTCGCGTCCGGCTGATCGCCACTCAGCGTCAGTTTCCGTACCGAGCTGCCGCCGCATGGAAACGACTGCCAGCGGCTGCCGTCCATGCCCGCTGGCGCTGCGCGTTCCTGACTGCTTAAAATCGCTGATTGACTGTATCGACTGTATCTGCTGGTTGTATCGCTTTCACTGTGTATGTATGTGCTGCATGATGAACCATGCTAGCTATGACTAAGTGGAGAATACCCACTATGTGGACGCGACTTTATCCCTATTTGTAACAGGGGGGGGGGGGGGGGGTCGGATTCCGCCCACCCCCTCATGTTTTTCGCAGATATCTCCAGAACGGCTGGGAGTAGGTCCATGAAATTTTGGGACTTTTCATAGAATTGAATACCCCATTTAGAGTCAAAATTTTGAGTTCTTAACCTGAACAGAGGCGGTTCCAGGGCACAGTTTTGGGTGGGTTCGGAGGCGACATTTGGCGATAATTCGGATATGCGATCTTCACGGTTTCTTCGTAACTGCCTCAAGTATGAAGGGGTTACATCGGTTTACGGTGATTGCAACAAGTGCAAATTAGTTGATGTTAATGAAATATCATAAAAATTGCATGGCAGAGGCGGTTTCAGGGTCTTGAAAAAGGGAGGTTTCCAGGAAGTATTCAATGTTTGGCGGGAAGCCAATATAGCAATATAAGGGGCATTTATAGCTATCAAGATGTAAAAGATAGCTTTTGATTCCATTATTTGCATAATTTATTACATATAGAGTTTCAGGGGGGTGTTCAGGCACATGAAAAGGGGGGTGACTGGCATGGTGATGACGATATGCCAGCGATAACGGCGCAATAGATGGTTACCTTATAATGATATATGCACATATGAGGCCAGAAAAGTTAATAAAGTCTTCTTTTTTTGCAGAGGCGCGCTCAGGAATGGAAGAAAGGGGGTCATATTATTGCAAGGAAACTAAGAGGCATGGACGTACAATGACATAACATACTGCTGTTTTTGGATGAAAAACGCACCACAAGGTACTCTACGAACGATTATAAGATAATAGGCGAGTCCAGGTAGGATGAAAAGGGGGTAAGCAATGTTAATTGAAGTTGTAAGTGAAATAGTCACTGTGACTAGTTAGTATCATAATAGCGGATAATATACTTATCAAAAGGTCTTGCGCTGCCCCAGTTTGTATCCTGGATACGCCTATGATGAAGTACAACATGCAAAAAGGAATTATCTACGATCAGTAACATATTTATAGTGCTGGGTAGCAACTTGTCTGCGGTTAATATTGTTTTCCAATTTGACCTCCTTTTCTCACTAACCTGGTACCGCCTATGGCAAAAATATTATTTATAACTGTTTTGTCTAATGTCACAATCACATACCATTTCATTTATCAAAAAACAACATCAAAAAATGATTTGATTACGCATTTACTTCACCCCCATATTGAGTGACCTGCACACGCCTATGATTTTTGAATTTTAAAACGTCACCGTCATATATCAATTTACAATTCAATCTCTATCGATTCCTTTTAGTTGTGTTAAAATCGGTTCATAAACATGACAGCTATGTTGGATCAAAATACCACTAAAATTTGTAGTTTTTGCCCCCCTGTTACCCCCCTATCAAAAATTTAGATTTGTTTATGATTTATAAATGTATATCATCTTGAGGGGAACCAGATACCGTTTCATTTTTGAAAATCGGACGGGTAGATCTCGAGATCTCGGTGGGGGGGGGGGGGGGTGCGGAATCCACTCCCCCCTGTTACAAATAGGGGTAGACAGGAGCCTGTTACAAATAGGGTTAAATACATGAACTTGAATCGACTTAAGATTTTAAAGAAAGATCTGAGTCACGAAGGTTGGCAATGGTCACCAGGGCGTCACACCCGACGCTAATCCTACACACCTCCCCGTTGTATCGTCCTCACGCTCATGGGCGAGACCCTGCCTCCCATCCTCGAGCATTGAAGTGGCATGTGGCCTATATGATGAACGAGAGCAATCAGCCTCTCAAAATTTAAAAGCATCTACCACCATCAGATGTTTTGTACGCGGAAGGGCTACGCTATTCTACATCTCTACATCTGTTTCTACATATCTCATCACTTCTAGTGGATCTGGGCCGACAAGCCTGTCAGGTTGCACATCAGGTCACTGCAGGTCACTGCAGGTCGAACTGGCTACAGACAAGTTGGATCTGCATTTCCCATTACGGCCAGATGAGGGGATGATCCTCTCCTTTCCCCTACCCTCCATTACCCTTATATCTTCTTCTATCTATTTCTCCATTCCTCTTACCCTAGAATGTATCCCTCCATTGCTATCCCACTCTGCAACGTACCTCTCGCTCCACACGCAAGACTGGAACGGAACCAGGTGCAGTTCCCTGTCCTATATCTAACCCTCCCACTCTCCCTACCCCCATGACCCCCTGTCATTCCCCAACGCTGCACTTATGTGCAAGTGTGATATCTAATTTACATTTCCAAATGTGCGCTCCAATGATTCAACTTCATCTGAGGTTACAGATTGTTTCCAAATTATAGAAAGTTATCTTTCCTTGATTCATCTTGGGATGTTCATTGTTCAATGTGTTCTCTTACTGACGGGGGGGGGGTGATTTTTCGATCCACTGGGGGTGATTTCAAGGCACTGTAGGGTATTTGTCCACCAGCTAACATGTTGGCGGAGGCCCTGATTGTTCTTTACTAATGTCCAATATACCCTGTACCGTTCCGTCACTAAATAATAATACTTCCCGTTAGCGTTCCTGGACACTTTGTGCTGCGAAATGAGTACGCTTTCCTAAGCGTTATCCATTGAATGACGATACAATCATCATGCCTTTAATAATTCGTGAGATACTAACAGAAAAGCAAGCTAACTACGTTTTTCATAACTCTTATGATTTTCTAGCGCGGTCAGTATCGTTAGGTTACGGCTGTGTCGATAGTTCTCTTGTGTTACTTCAAAGTAAGAAGACGCCGGGTGATGAAGACGAAGCTACTTTAGTGTTTTCATTATATTGCAGATGACCTCAGGATGCAAAATGTAGACAACTTCTTGGCTTCAATTCAATAGCAAGTTCAGTTCCTAAGTATAGCGTTGCTTAGACCACACAGTCAACGAGCTGGTCATGGGTTGGGCGTTTCTAGAAAACAATATCTGCACAGGCACGGCACGGGACAAGGTCGATATAACCCTATATCTTTTTGAACGTACCATCTATATGTCAGACGGTCAGAGTGACACGTCTAACGCCTCCGCTGTCATGTCCACCCTCTGTCCCGCCGGACAGCCGCGGCGCCGCACTCGCCTGTCACCGTCGGTCCGCAATGGAACCACCTGTGCTGGTGCTGGTGCTGGTGCTGGTGCTGCTCGGCGCCGTCCGGGCCCAGCTGGGGAGCCTGTTTTCCGACTCGGACGACTGGTTCACGAACGGCCTGGGGTCCGGCCGGCGGCCGAGAGGCGGCGACTCCCCGGCCGGCGGCCGCCCTGCACCGCGACCCGCCGCCGGCCGCAGCTCAGGTCATACAGACGGCGTGGGCAGGGGCGGGGGTAGGAGGGTGGAGGGTGGTGTGTGGACGTGGAGGAGCGGTCGACTTTGCTTTGTCATTTGCTTCGTCATGTTTCCATAACATATTAAACTTACAGCTTTGGGCATTGGACAGGATAACGTTGGTAACCATGAGCGGTGAGAAAGATGCCCTGACTAAAATTAAAGCGCTCCAGCGCATCAATAGCTTAATCAGTCGGCACGAGGCATGCAAAGCTGACTTAAGGAAGATCTTTAGAATCCGTACTTAGCCCAACCCATCGAGGAAAATCACTTAGATAGTCACGAGGTCAGGTCATATGACCTTTGATATGTACCAGTGTACCTTTGCCACAAGACCGTCCTAAAGTAAAAGCTGCATACAAATTATGCTTCCCAGCCTTCATGGTAAAACTTTTCCTTTGCTTTGTGGCGTCGATCAAGTTGAGTGGGCTCAGACATATTAAAGCCATGTGGAGACTCGTGTGTTGACAGCGCTATATGGCGTTCTTTGCAGGCTCGTTTGTTGACCGAGCGCTTGGTCAGCTGGATGTGAACCGCCGACGGGGCAGCAGCGTCAACGTTCCCGGGTTTCGCACGAGTTACCTGCGGCCCGGCGCCGCCATCCGCAACTCGTTTGGTAACGGCGAGCGACAGTACCAGGTCCGGCTGGTCAGCGGCAGCAACTCCCGGGAAGGTAACCGTTCAGGGGGACAGAACTTCCGGGAAGGTAACCGTTCAGGCGGACAGAATCCCGGGAAGGTAGCCGTTCAGGCGGACAGAACTCCCGGGAAGGTAACCGTTCAGGGGGACAGAACTTCCGGGAAGGTAACCGTTCAGGCGGACAGAATCCCGGGAAGGTAGCCGTTCAGGCGGACAGAACTCCCGGGAAGGTAACCGTTCAGGGTGACAAAACTTCCGGGAAGGTAGCCGTTCGGGGGGACATAATTTCCGGGAAGGTAGCCGTTCAGGCGGACAGAACTCCCGGGAAGGTAACCGTTCAGGGGGACAGAACCCCAGGAAGGTAACCGTTCAGGCGGACAGAACTCCCGGGAAGGTAACCGTCAGGCGGACAGAACTTCCGGGAAGGTAACCGTCAGGGGAACAGAACTCCCGGGAAGGTAACCGTCAGAGGAACAGAACTCCCGGGAAGGTAACCGTTCAGGGGGACAGAACCCCGGGAAGGTAGCCGTTCAGGGGGACAGAACCCCGGGAAGGTAACCGTTCAGGCGGACAGAACTCCCGGGAAGGTAACCGTTCAGGGGGACAGAACCCCGGGAAGGTAACCGTTCAGGCGGACAGAACCCCGGGAAGGTAACCGTTCAGGCGGACAGAACTCCCGGGAAGGTAACCGTTCAGGCGGACAGAACTTCTGGTGTAGCGGCACCGTCACCACTCACCAGCCCGGAGTAGCGGTGACGTCGTACAATAGTTTAGTGATGTAAATCTTTGATATCACTTCCACAACAAATTCACCAGCCGAGATGTCAGCATTTGTAAACAAAAAAGCACCACAACGGGATGAACATGCGATTGCAAATGGAAGGACGAAAATATAACTCGAGACTGTATAAAGTTCCTTAGGGTAGGATGCTTTCAACATCGTCAGATTTCTATGCATCATCCCCTTTTTCTGCTTCATATTGATAACTTTGGTATTGCTCAAAATACATCAATGACATACGAAACGCTTCTTTAACTCCTTTCAAATTAACTTATATTACTATATGATTTGCGTCGGCTAAGACGCAAATTTTAATAACACGCTTAATAATATAATAACTTAATAACATATGTACACATTTAACCAAAGCGAACGTAAGCAGCCTTCGAGGCATGTCGCTCTTGTTGCATTGCAATATCTTCTGGCCTGCGCAGGTAACGTGGAGGTGCTGATCTACGACTGGCGGAACGTTTTGGTCGGCTGGCGGTCCGTCTGTGACATCGGATGGACTCAGAAGCACGCTGCGGCCGTTTGCAAGCAGCTCGGCTTCCCCGGACCGGCAGTGGCCACCAAAAATGGCCGTTTCGGCTACCGGAGCAGTGAGTGCTGCAGACTTAACGACCAGGGCGGTCTTTATGTAAACGGTATTGTCTTATCAATTGCTTACAATTTATTGCTTGCAACATGGTGTAAACGATGACCAAGTTGACCTTTTATTCATTATAAACGTATATGTCATAAATGAAGGTTATTTGCATCTTTGTACTCTTTCATGATTTACGATGAACTATCAAGAGTGACAACCTATATTTGACTATATTCTAATTCAGAGCGACTATATTCCATAACTAAATCATCTTATAAAATATGTTTAGATCCGACTGGCTTGATTCTACCAATTATATACCTTTTCAATCTAATGCATTTCGGGTCTGGGCCTGTCACAGCTGGGTTCGGTACCATGGTCAGACACTGTAAGGTGGGCCCCCGAGGCCTGCGGGACTGCTTCCGCCGCGGCCTGGGCACGACAACGGGGTGCAAGCCCAACAACATCGCTGGTGTCATCTGCGGCAAGGACGCGTCCAGGCCCTACATCGGGGTATGTAAGACCCGTCCACACCCTACAACGGGGTACGTAGGACCCGTCCACACCCTACAACGGGGTATGTAGGTCCCGTCCACACCCTACAACGGTGTGCGTAAGACCTGTCCACGCACTACAACGGGGCACGTATGAGCCGTCCACACTCCACACCATACAACGGGGTATGTAGGACCCGTCTACGCCCTATAGCGGGGTATGTAGGACCCGTCTACACCCTACAACGGGGTACGTACCATGACTCCCACAACGGTTAGGACCCCAACATAACCTGTACGGATACGTAGACCCGTCCACACCCTCCACTGGGGTTGATGACTCGTGACGCACGAGCAGCGCGGAAAGGTCACAGCTCCGGGTTTCGATCAGCATAGCCCCCAGGTGACCTTTAACCAGTTGGTAACACGCCAGTTTTTGCTGCCATTGGGAACTCGCTGTCTCTCGTTGTTGAGTGCCTCCTTGTTGTTGTACTTGCATGACTTACAGAAGTTCATAAAACATGTGTTTGGCGTGCATTCAATGCTGACGATATCCTGTACGCTATGTTTATTCCGATACCTTAAAAACCGGCAAAACTCATTGTCATTGTGTATGTTCTTATACGTGCGATATAAGTCATCGCCATATGCTTCTTTCCTTTTTGTATTATTATGTTTACTGCAAGTTGTGTTCGTTTGTAAGTTACTCTTGTTGATTGATTGATTGATGAATGATTTTTGCCTTGCCTGCCAGAGAATGGAGGTCCGACTGCGCGGTGGTGGAGGAAACAGGGGAGATGTCCACATCAGATACAGAGGTCAAGGTTAGTGGAACAGGGGAGATGTCCAAGTCAGGTACAGAGGTCAAGGTTAGTGAAACAGGGGAGATGTCGAAGTCAGATACAGAGGTCAAGGTTAATGGAACAGGGGAGATATCCAAGTTAGGTACAGGGGTCAATGTTAGTGGAACAGGGAGACTCCAAATCAGATACAGAGGTCAAGGTTAGTGGAACAGGGGATATGTCCAAGTCAGGTACAGATGCCAAGGTTAGTGGAACAGGGGAGACGTCAAGTCAGGTACAGAGGTCAAGGTTAGTGGAACAGGGGAAATGTCCAAATCAGATACAGAGGTCAAGGTTAGTGGAACAGGGGAGACTCCAAGTCAGATACAAAGGTCAATGTTAGCGGAACAGGGGAGATGTCCAAGTAAGGTACAGAGGTCAAGGTTAGTGGAACAGGGGAGATGTCCAAGTCAGGTACTGATTCAAGGTTATTGGAACAGGGATGTTCCAAGTCAGGTACAGAGGTCAAGGTTAGTGGAACAGGGGATATGTCCAAGTCAGGTACAGATGCCAAGGTTATTGGAACAGGGATGTTCCAAGTCAGGTACAGAGGTCAAGGTTAGTGGAACATTGGAGATGTCCAAGTCAGGTACAGAGGTCAAGGTTAGTGGAACAGGGATACTCCAAGTCAGATACAGAGGTCAAGGTTAGTGGAACGGAGGGTCAATCAGATGCGGAGGACAAGCTCAGTCACTTCTTTATAGACGACATGTAATCCGGCAGCAAATGGGAGAAGTCAGATTTTGAAACCAGCCAATGTGACCTTGGGTGGTATAACCCCAAGAACTTGTAGTAGTAGTAGTAGTAGTAGTAGTAGTAGTTAATTAAAGGCCATCCACATCATCTGTGGCTATTACGGCCCTCTCGTCGGTAAAATGGGACAATGACATGCATGTAAAACATTCACACTCGTACCGAACGCGGACATACACAGGCCAACTATGACATGACTATTAGACACATGACAAAAACGGATGAATGCTAAAATGACATTAAAATACTAAAAACACACGGATTAAGAGCCTGCGAGATCACGCAGGTAAGCTTTCAGCCTTGTTCTAAAGTGCGTTCCCTTCAAGCCCCGAATGTTCGCTGGCAGTTCGGTGTCCGCATCGTGACCGGACTTGGCAGGCGTGACCATGTCAGTCCGTCATTGCGTGAACTGGGGTGGCCCAATGTTGATGAAATGATCACCGAACGCGATATTGCCACAATGCGCCACCTCACAACATCCACCAGTGCCTCCGAACTATTGCGACAGCGATTGTTGCGGCGCGCCGATGTATCCGCTCGCCGCACGCGCGGCACTGAAGCCGGCCACTTCGAGCTGCCCCGCGTGCGGACAGAATTCGCCCGGCGCAGCTTTGTGTACCGAGCCACGAGCGCCTGGAACGACCTTACGCTGGAGGCTAGGCGATAGTCAATCGTGAATTTTACCGTAGATTGCGATCGGTGTCTGCGGCTGGGAGCGGCCTATGTTGCCACCTGCCACTCTTTTTGCCGCGTGTTCTGTTTTACCGTGTGTATTTTTCATCCCTGTATGTTTTACTGTTTTTATCCTATTGTGTATTATTAATGTAATGACGTGGATTCCACAAAAGCCATATTATGGAGGTTCCGAAATACATATCTGTATCTGTATCTGTAACTCGTTCATCTGCTGTGGGACCCCATACATAAATCGACGCCGCCCGGCCTCTGTGCGGATAGCGGGTAACTGTGGGAGATGATCTTGTCGGGTTGAGCGGGCATGAGCAGGATTGTCTCGGTTGGCACATACATTGCGGGCGATCCACTCAGGTTCTCTGGCACTGATGATTTTGTGAAGAAGGCATAAGGACTGATAGTGGAAAAGTTGGGGGGGGGGGGGGATTCGAGCCAGCCGAGTGCATCTCGCACATCAGACACATGATCAAATTTACGCTTGCCTGAGATGACCCGGGCAGCGAAGTGCACAATCTTTTGGATAGCGGCAAGATTCTTGGCAGTGCCGTTCCCATATACTGTAAGGCAGTATAGGATGTGCGAGATGACCAAGGCTGTAACAATTTCAGGACGGGTCTCGGGAGGAAGGTAATGACGAAGGTGGGAAAGGGCAATTAGGATATCACAGCACTTACGCGAGAGGGCTCGAACATGTGCGTCCCAGGAAAGATGCCGGTCAAAAATAAGACCGAGATTTTTCACTTCGTTGATGGCGTCAGACATGTATCACGGTAAGAGACATTGATAGTTGGGAGATTGCGCAAATTTTGCTTGGAACCGAAAACGATAAACTCAAATTTGGAAACGTTAACTTTAAGTCCGTTCAAGTGGAAATAATCGCCGAGACACGACAGAGAGTGCTCCAGGCGAGAGACAAGGTTCGGTATCGCAGATTTTGGGCCTGAAACAATGACCTGAGTGTCGTCGGCATACTGCACGACTTGTGCGTCGCCGGCGTACAGACTCAGGTCATTGGCAAACGCGCAGAAGAGGACAGGACCAGGGAGCCCTGGAAAACACCCTGATTGATTGCCTGACGGGAAGAGGCACTAATACGACCATCAGAGTCAGTGATGCTAACACTCTGAGTGTGACCGCCAAGATAATTTTTGAACCAGGTTGTGTCGACTCCCAGCAACTGAAGTTTTTCTAACAATTTATCATGATTGATGACATCGAAGCATTTACTCAGGTCAATCAGGCACAAGAAAGAGATATGACCTTGATCAGTGGCCGAAAGTATGCTGTCCGTGACAAATGAGAAAGCCGTCTCGGTAGAGTGCCGGGGCCGGAAGCCGTGCTGGGATGGAGATAGAAGTTTGTTGGAGTTGGGATAATATAGTATAGCTGACGCTGGACTGTGCGCTCTACTATCTTGGCAATAACTGGAAGTAGTGATATAGGTCGGTAGTTTGAAGGATGAGTAGTATCTCCGGATTTATAGATAGGATAGACTAGGGAGTGTGTCCAGGGCGGCGGGGATATCATTGGATACGATACAGGAATTAACTAGATGAAGCATGATGTGGCCGATAGAGCTGAAAGATAGCTTGTCATTGTATATCTCAGTTCTGGATCTGAATTCTGGAACATGGTTCACAGAAGCTGAATAAAGCGACTGGCTGGAAGGCAGTGAGCATGGTCTCTATAAGAACGAGCTCTGGCAAAGCTGTTTCCATGCGACGAAGACTTAATGTTGTTTGTCTTCGAACAGCTGACTCGAAAGTGTGTGACTGGTTCCAGCATGCTTATTAAAGGTGCAGCTTACCGCAGTGCAGACTTGATATGATATATAGCCGGCTCTATAACGAACAACTGGGGTGTGCTCTCTTCCACTGCACTGGCTTGGCTGTGCATGGGGACCTGTCTGTGGTGATGGGTTTAGCGTGAATGAGATGTTATTCTGTCTCCCTCAGCCTGGGGACCTGTCTGTGGTGATGGGTTTGATCTGAAGGAGTTGTTATTCTGTCTCCACATGATGGGGACCTGTCTGTGGTGATGGGTTTGATCTGAAGGAGTTGTTATTCTGTCTCCACATGATGGGGACCTGTCTGTGGTGATGGGTTTGATCTGAAGGAGGTGTTATTCTGTCTCCACATGATGGGGACCTGTCTGTGGTGATGAGTTTGATCTGAAGGAGGTGTTATTATGTCTCCACATGATGGGGACCTGCCTGTGGTGACGGGTTTGATCTGAAGGAGGTGTTATTCTGTCTCCACATGATGGGGACCTGTCTGTGGTGATGGGTTTGATCTGAAGGAGGTGTTGTTCCGTCACCACAGGATGGGGACCTGTCTGTGGTGATGGGTTTAGCGTGAATGAGATGTTATTCTGTCTCCTCAGCCTGGGGACCTGTCTGTGGTGATGGGTTTAGCGTGAATGAGATGTTAAACTGTCTCCTCAGCCTGGGGACCTTTCTGTAGTGATGGGTTTGATCTGAATGAGATGTTATACTGTCTCCTCAGCCTGGGGACCTGTCTGTGGTGATGGGTTTGATCTGAAGATGGTGTTATTGTGTCACCACAGGATGGGGACCTGTCTGTGGTGATGGGTTTAGCGTGAATGAGATGTTTATTCTGTCTCCTCAGCCTGGGGACCTGGCTGTGGTGATGGGTTTAGCGTGAATGAGATGTTATTCTGTCTCCTCAGCCTGGGGACCTGTCTGTATTGATGGGTTTTAGCGTGAATGAGATGTTATTCTGTCTCCACATGATGGGGACCTGTCTGTGGTGATGGGTTTGATCTGAAAGAGGTGTCATTCTGTCTCCACAGGATGGGGACCTGTCTGTGGTGATGGGTTTGATCTGAAGGAGGTGTTATTCTGTCACGACAGGATGGGGACCTGTCTGAGGTGATGGGTTTGATCTGAAAGTGGTGTTATTCTGTCTCCTCAGCCTGGGGACCTGTCTGTGGTGATGGGTTTGATCTGAAGGAGTTGTTATTCTGTCTCCACATGATGGGGACCTGTCTGAGGTGATGGGTTTGATCTGAAAGTGGTGTTATTCTGTCTCCTCAGCCTGGGGACCTGTCTGTGGTGATGGGTTTGCCCTGAAGGAGGTGTTTATTCTGTCTCCACAGCCTGGGGACCTGTCTGTGGTGATGGGTTTGATCTGAAGGACGCCACCGTAGTGTGCCGACAGCTGAACCTTGGAGCTGCAAAGAGATCATATATCAGTGGTAAGTCGCAGAGGATCTGAACGCGTAAATTGTGGAAGCGGTGTTCGTAAATTTTTCATAGAGGGAAACCCTTATTTACCATCCTTAACCCGCGCACTTGCAGGGGGTTTGCGCCGAACACCAACTTGCGGGGGGGGGGGGATTTCCGCCCCACGTGAGATCTCAAAAACTACGTTTACAAGTTCTATAGAAAGTATTTCAGTATTTGTTTAGGTCAGATCAAAATAAAGGTCACCATAGGTCATCAAATGTCAAATTTTCCAGTTTTTTTTCTCCTGTTTTAGGACTTCGCTCCAGAAATTCCCATATATATATCGGGAACTATGCTAGCTAAAAAACAAACGGCAAAAAGCGATCGCCAGCCATTGAAATTTAAAATCGATAAGGTGATCTTTGATTTGATCTCAGGTCAATATTTGAGGCTCCAGAGGTAAAAAATGGGGAAAATGCTGCTTTTTTGCATAACTGTTTTTTCGCTAATAGCTTTCAATCTAATAAGGCTAACGCAACACTGTTTACGCCATTGTGTTTGTCTGTCTTGTCAAGGCGCTTCGATTGATTGACATGGTGACATTGTTTAGTCAACTTCAAA
>JAXIVJ010011812.1:0-42327 GCA_036785665.1 Chirona hameri | reverse complement strand
TGTGTGTGCGTGTGCGTGTGCGTGTGCGTGTGCGTGTGCGTGTGCGTGTGCGTGTGCGTGTGCGTGTGCGTGTGCGTGTGCGTGTGCGTGTGCGTGTGCGTGTGCGTGTGCGTGTGCGTGTGCGTGTGCGTGTGCGTGTGCGTGTGCGTGTGCGTGTGCGTGTGCGTGTGCGTGTGCGTGTGCGTGTGCGTGTGCGTGTGCGTGTGCGTGTGCGTGTGCGTGTGCGTGTGCGTGTGCGTGTGCGTGTGCGTGTGCGTGTGCGTGTGCGTGTGCGTGTGCGTGTGCGTGTGCGTGTGCGTGTGCGTGTGCGTGTGCGTGTGCGTGTGCGTGTGCGTGTGCGTGTGCGTGTGCGTGTGCGTGTGCGTGTGCGTGTGCGTGTGCGTGTGCGTGTGCGTGTGCGTGTGCGTGTGCGTGTGCGTGTGCGTGTGCGTGTGCGTGTGCGTGTGCGTGTGCGTGTGCGTGTGCGTGCGTGTGCGTGTGCGTGTGCGTGTGCGTGTGCGTGTGCGTGTGCGTGTGCGTGTGCGTGTGCGTGTGCGTGTGCGTGTGCGTGTGCGTGTGCGTGTGCGTGTGCGTGTGCGTGTGCGTGTGCGTGTGCGTGTGCGTGTGCGTGTGCGTGTGCGTGTGCGTGTGCGTGTGCGTGTGCGTGTGCGTGTGCGTGTGCGTGTGCGTGTGCGTGTGCGTGTGCGTGTGCGTGTGCGTGTGCGTGTGCGTGTGCGTGTGCGTGTGCGTGTGCGTGTGCGTGTGCGTGTGCGTGTGCGTGTGCGTGTGCGTGTGCGTGTGCGTGTGCGTGTGCGTGTGCGTGTGCGTGTGCGTGTGCGTGTGCGTGTGCGTGTGCGTGTGCGTGTGCGTGTGCGTGTGCGTGTGCGTGTGCGTGTGCGTGTGCGTGTGCGTGTGCGTGTGCGTGTGCGTGTGCGTGTGCGTGTGCGTGTGCGTGTGCGTGTGCGTGTGCGTGTGCGTGTGCGTGTGCGTGTGCGTGTGCGTGTGCGTGTGCGTGTGCGTGTGCGTGTGCGTGTGCGTGTGCGTGTGCGTGTGCGTGTGCGTGTGCGTGTGCGTGTGCGTGTGCGTGTGCGTGTGCGTGTGCGTGTGCGTGTGCGTGTGCGTGTGCGTGTGCGTGTGCGTGTGCGTGTGCGTGTGCGTGTGCGTGTGCGTGTGCGTGTGCGTGTGCGTGTGCGTGTGCGTGTGCGTGTGCGTGTGCGTGTGCGTGTGCGTGTGCGTGTGCGTGTGCGTGTGCGTGTGCGTGTGCGTGTGCGTGTGCGTGTGCGTGTGCGTGTGCGTGTGCGTGTGCGTGTGCGTGTGCGTGTGCGTGTGCGTGTGCGTGTGCGTGTGCGTGTGCGTGTGCGTGTGCGTGTGCGTGTGCGTGTGCGTGTGCGTGTGCGTGTGCGTGTGCGTGTGCGTGTGCGTGTGCGTGTGCGTGTGCGTGTGCGTGTGCGTGTGCGTGTGCGTGTGCGTGTGCGTGTGCGTGTGCGTGTGCGTGTGCGTGTGCGTGTGCGTGTGCGTGTGCGTGTGCGTGTGCGTGTGCGTGTGCGTGTGCGTGTGCGTGTGCGTGTGCGTGTGCGTGTGCGTGTGCGTGTGCGTGTGCGTGTGCGTGTGCGTGTGCGTGTGCGTGTGCGTGTGCGTGTGCGTGTGCGTGTGCGTGTGCGTGTGCGTGTGCGTGTGCGTGTGCGTGTGCGTGTGCGTGTGCGTGTGCGTGTGCGTGTGCGTGTGCGTGTGCGTGTGCGTGTGCGTGTGCGTGTGCGTGTGCGTGTGCGTGTGCGTGTGCGTGTGCGTGTGCGTGTGCGTGTGCGTGTGCGTGTGCGTGTGCGTGTGCGTGTGCGTGTGCGTGTGCGTGTGCGTGTGCGTGTGCGTGTGCGTGTGCGTGTGCGTGTGCGTGTGCGTGTGCGTGTGCGTGTGCGTGTGCGTGTGCGTGTGCGTGTGCGTGTGCGTGTGCGTGTGCGTGTGCGTGTGCGTGTGCGTGTGCGTGTGCGTGTGCGTGTGCGTGTGGTGCGTGTGCGTGTGCGTGTGCGTGTGCGTGTGCGTGTGCGTGTGCGTGTGCGTGTGCGTGTGCGTGTGCGTGTGCGTGTGCGTGTGCGTGTGCGTGTGCGTGTGCGTGTGCGTGTGCGTGTGCGTGTGCGTGTGCGTGTGCGTGTGCGTGTGCGTGTGCGTGTGCGTGTGCGTGTGCGTGTGCGTGTGCGTGTGCGTGTGCGTGTGCGTGTGCGTGTGCGTGTGCGTGTGCGTGTGCGTGTGCGTGTGCGTGTGCGTGTGCGTGTGCGTGTGCGTGTGCGTGTGCGTGTGCGTGTGCGTGCGCGTGCGCGTGCGCGTGCGTGCGTGCGCGTGCGCGTGCGCGTGCGCGTGCGCGTGCGCGTGCGTGCGCGTGCGCGTGCGCGTGCGCGTGCGCGTGCGCGTGCGCGTGCGCGTGCGCGTGCGCGTGCGCGTGCGCGTGCGCGTGCGCGTGCGCGTGCGCGTGCGCGTGCGCGTGCGCGTGCGCGTGCGCGTGCGCGTGCGCGTGCGCGTGCGCGTGCGCGTGCGCGTGCGCGTGCGCGTGCGCGTGCGCGTGCGCGTGCGCGTGCGCGTGCGCGTGCGCGTGCGCGTGCGCGTGCGCGTGCGCGTGCGCGTGCGCGTGCGCGTGCGCGTGCGCGTGCGCGTGCGCGTGCGCGTGCGCGTGCGCGTGCGCGTGCGCGTGCGCGTGCGCGTGCGCGTGCGCGTGCGCGTGCGCGTGCGCGTGCGCGTGCGCGTGCGCGTGCGCGTGCGCGTGCGCGTGCGCGTGCGCGTGCGCGTGCGCGTGCGCGTGCGCGTGCGCGTGCGCGTGCGCGTGCGCGTGCGCGTGCGCGTGCGCGTGCGCGTGCGCGTGCGCGTGCGCGTGCGCGTGCGCGTGCGCGTGCGCGTGCGCGTGCGCGTGCGCGTGCGCGTGCGCGTGCGCGTGCGCGTGCGCGTGCGCGTGCGCGTGCGCGTGCGCGTGCGCGGACCGGCCAGGGCCAGCTGATCCCGGCCGTGAAGTCCGGCCCTGTATAGTGTATAGCCGTATCACTAACCCCGGACTGGCCGTTGTATCTGTGTGTTCAGCGCGGATCGGTCAGGGCCAGCTGATCCCGGCCGTGGAGTCGGTGGCGGCGCAGGTGGCCGGCTCCGGCGCCGCTCAGAAGGCAGAGGGTGACCTGACCGCTCAGGCTCCGGATCACTACCTGGACCCGATCATGTCCAGTCTGATGATCGACCCCGTCCTGCTGCCCACCTCCGGCATCATCTGCGACAGGTCCACCATCGCCAGGTGAGGCAGACGCGTGTCACAGGCACGTCCGGACACCGATCACGGGTTCCACGACATGGCTGGCGTCCGGACACCGATCACGGGTTCCACGACATGGCTGGCGTCCGGACACCGATCACGGGTTCCACGACATGGCTGGTGTCCGGACACCGATCACGGGTTCCACGACATGGATGGTGTCCGGACACCGATCACGGGTTCCACGACATGGCTGGCGTCCGGACACCGATCACGGGTTCCACGGCATGGCTGGCGTCCGGACACCGATCACGGGTTCCACGACATGGCTGGTGTCCGGACACCGATCACGGGTTCCACGACATGGCTGGTGTCCGGACACCGATCACGGGTTCCACGACATGGCTGGTGTCCGGACACCGATCACGGGTTCCACGACATGGCTGGCGTCCGGACACCAATCACGGGTTCCACGACATGGCTGGTGTCCGGACACCGATCACGGGTTCCACGACATGGCTGGCGTCCGGACACCGATCACGGGTTCCACGACATGGCTGGTGTCCGGACACCGATCACGGGCTCCACGGCATGGCTGGCGTCCGGACACCGATCACGGGTTCCACGACATGGCTGGTGTCCGGACACCGATCACGGGTTCCACGACATGGCTGGTGTCCGGACACCGATCACGGGTTCCACGACATGGCTGGTGTCCGGACACCGATCACGGGTTCCACGACATGGCTGGTGTCCGGACACCGATCACGGGTTCCACGACATGGCTGGCGTCTGGCCGCTGCTGAGTGCTGCATATCGGACTTTTGACCCCGCTGTGCCGTTATATCGAACTGCTGACTGCTGCTGACCCCTGATGGTTCGTCATATTTGGGCTGTTGAACTGTTTTCAGTTATGTTAATATGTTGACCCCTGTTGTTCGGCTATATTGAGCTGTTGACCCTGTTGTTCGGCTATATTGAGCTGTTGACCCTGTTGTTCGGCTATATTGAGCTGTTAACCCTGTTGTTCGGCTATATTGAGCTGTTGACCCTGTTGTTCGGCTATATTGAGCTGTTGACCCTGTTGTTCGGCTATATTGAGCTGTTGACCCTGTTGTTCGGCTATATTGAGCTGTTAACCCTGTTGTTCGGCTATATTGAGCTGTTGACCCTGTTGTTCGGCTATATTGAGCTGTTAACCCTGTTGTTCGGCTATATTGAGCTGTTAACCCTGTTGTTCGGCTATATTGAGCTGTTGACCCCTGTTGTTCGGCTATATTGAGCTGTTGACCCTGTTGTTCGGCTATATTGAGCTGTTGACCCTGTTGTTCGGCTATATTGAGCTGTTAACCCTGTTGTTCGGCTATATTGAGCTGTTAACCCTGTTGTTCGGCTATATTGAGCTGTTAACCGTTGTTCGGCTATATTGAGCTGTTAACCCTGTTGTTCGGCTATATTGAGCTGTTGACCCTGTTGTTCGGCTATATTGAGCTGTTGACCCTGTTGTTCGGCTACCTTGCCTCACCGTTCGTCGGCATGTTGGTGTACCATCCAGGTGCCAATCGCTTGTGTGCCGTCAGACACCTGCTCAGTGACCAGTCGTATGTGTAACACCAAACACTGCCGTCCAGTGACCAGTGGTTCGTGTTCCGGTAGACACCTGCTCAGTGACCAGTCGTATGTGTAACACCAAACACTGCCGTCCAGTGACCAGTGGTTCGTGTTCCGGCAGACACCTGCTGAGTGACCAGTCAGACCCGTTCAACCGCAAGCCGCTCACCATGGAGCTGGTGCAGCCGGCGACCGAGCTGAAGGCCGAGATCGTGGAATGGCGCCGGGAGAAGCTGGCAGAGCGGCCTCGGTGATCGGCGACTGGTGACTGGTGACCGGTACCGACCCGCAGCCGCTCAGTTGTCAGGTGAAGACAGCTCCAACACCAGCCCCAATATATGGGCGAAACATTCCGGTTCATGTTAAAACTGGGACGGGGTGCTCAGGAGCCCTCTCTGTAAATACAGCGTGTGAATGTGTTGTTTTCCCCGTCATGAGCTCGCGTTTCCCCGGGTATGTGGCCAGCTACTGCCATCGTCCACCCCTGTATGTGTGGCACGTGCCGAAGCTGCTATTATAACTGCAGGCGACGGCGCTGGACAGGTCGCCCCGGCTGGCGGCGGCGTCGACACGGCAGCAGGAGAGAGTGATTGTATTTCCAGGCGCTGGACAGGTCGCCCCGGCTGGCGGCGGCACCGACACGGCAGCAGGAGAGAGTGATTGGATTTCCACGCCATGACGGCCCAGATGGCTGGAGTGTTGGTGCAATCAGTTACCGTTACGCTTTACGTTGTTTATTACGTGTGGTGTGCACATCACGTATGGCAACAGACAATATACGCGACACAGTATACGGCAACTTTGATGAACGGAGCACGGTCAATGGACAAAGGCGCAACGCGAAAAAACGTTCGTCGCATCGAATCTAACCTGAACAGCGGAAAATCTCTGTACCATATAGAGGCAGACTAACGCAATGATCCGACTTCAGGCAATGACGAGCCCCACTGCATTGTCGTTTGTACTGGCATCAATATCATATATCACAGCCGTTTGCACCCGGGAGCTCACAGCCGCCGTCAGTCCTCATCTGAGTCTGGGGCCAGCACCCGCTCGTGGCCGGGCACGCGCAGCGGGTCCATCGTCTGGTTGAAGCAGCGCTGGAAGGTGAACTTGGCCCGTTTTGCCGGCGGGGTGCCCGGTACAGCGTCCTCGCTGTCGGGTGGAGGGCCTGGCTCCGGCTCCGGCTCCAGAGGTGTGCTGGTACAGGCTGTGGGACAGACTGTCGCACCGTCACACGCTCCGTACTGTATTGCCACGTCACGGTCTCACGGCTCGATCTCCGGCTCCAGAGGTGTGCTGGTACAGGCTGTGGGACAGACTGTCGCACCGTCACACGCTCCGTACTGTATTGCCACCTCACGGTCTCACGGCTCGATCTCCGGCTCCAGAGGTGTGCTGGTACAGGCTGTGGGACAGACTGTCGCACCGTCACACGCTCCGTACTGTATTGCCACGTCACGGTCTCACGGCTCGATCTCCGGCTCCAGAGGTGTGCTGGTACAGGCTGTGGGACAGACTGTCGCACCGTCACACGCTCCGTACTGTATTGCCACGTCACGGTCTCACGGCTCGATCTCCGGCTCCAGAGGTGTGCTGGTACAGGCTGTGGGACAGACTGTCGCACCGTCACACGCTCCGTACTGTATTGCCACGTCACGGTCTCACGGCTCGATCTCCGGCTCCAGAGGTGTGCTGGTACAGGCTGTGGGACAGACTGTCGCACCGTCACACGCTCCGTACTGTATTGCCACGTCACGGTCTCACGGCTCGATCTCCGGCTCCAGAGGTGTGCTGGTACAGGCTGTGGGACAGACTGTCGCACCGTCACACGCTCCGTACTGTATTGCCACCTCACGGTCACCAGCCAGACGGTGATACGGCGGAAAATGTCGTATTTAGAACATCTGTGTTGTCGATTAGCCGTGTCCTTACGTGGTGTATGGGAAACATCTGAACATGAGCGGCCCGGCCCGACCCGACCCGACCCGACCCGACCCGACCCGACCCGACCCGACCCGTGGCGACGCTTTTGGGAAACTTATATATCTGCAATCGCACGTCCGATTGACAAGCGGACTTCTTTGCTGAGCAGCCCCATCCAACCTACCCTGTTTGAGACCAGTGCCGACTCATGTGGGTGACTACTACTGCGCGTGACGCGTGCCGCGTGAGGGGTGTTGAAAAGTATTTTCTCGCAATAACTCCGCAACGACTGGGCAGATCGTGTGCAAATTTGGTGTGTGGTTAGGGACCCCTCAGCCGCCACTTTCACACAACTCAGGGGTGGGTGCCTCTGCACGTGCGCACGTGCACATCCCTATTATCTATCTCAGGAACGGCTGAGCCGATTGTGTACGAATTTGGTGCGTGGTTAGGGACCTCTCAGCCGCCGCCTTTCCACAAGTCAAGGGTGGGGTGGCTTTGCACGTGCGCATGTGCACACCCGTATTCTATATCTCTGGAACGGCTGAGCCGATTGTGTTCAAATTTGGTGTGTGGTTAGGGACCTCTTATGCCCCACTTTCCCACAAGTCAAAGCCTCTGCACGTGTGCACCCTTCTTTGTTTCTCAGAAACTACTTGCTCGATCGAGTTGAAATTCCCCATACATTTTCTTCGCGCTCGCTCGTTCATCGCCAACTAAAATATCCGTAATGAACTAAAATATCCGCCTTACTGGAAAATATCCGTAATGAACAAGGGCGTCGCCGTAGGACCCCCCCCCCCCAGTCGTAAGACTGGGGGGATTGTCCCCCCCCCCCGGTTTGGAGACATAAATCCATATTTTGTTCGGCAATATTGCAAGTTTCAATTTCATAAAAGCATTTGGAAAAAGTATCAGTGCAATGGAAGAATGGAAGGGATCAGGACGATTTTTTTACTTTTCTTGAGGAAAGTTGACAGGAATTTAAATGGAATTTCGGTAGCAGAAAAACGGGCATATTATGGCGTTAACGCGTTCATGGCGTTTTGTTGCTTAGGCACACTTTGTGCTTGCTGAAAGGAAACACCGGCGGATAGTTTTACCACATGAACGTTTTTGTGTGCAGTTTTCAGTCACTTCGACCGAATAGCTGCAAAGAAATAAGCTTCTGAAAACCATGGCTACGGTCGGGCCGCTCATACGTAGATTTGTCCCCCTAGTTGACGGAAGATCTCGCTCCGCTCGGTAATCAAACTGTTTATGCCGGGTCCTGACCTAGGAAATCTATCCATTCAAAAGCTTCGGACTAAATTTATGAAATAAAATATGCAGGCCGTTTCGTTCAAGTTCTGCCCAAATGCGTTCAAAGTTTGCAAAGCGAGGTAGTTTTCGGATTACTTCATCCATTACTTCTAGTACATGAGCTACTTCATCCGCATCCGTTTCGGCCATCCGTCCACACACGACTATCCCGCACAACGAGCCAGCGGTAGTCACCGATTCCGGGGCGATCCGTCCTCCTGGTACAATTACGGGCACCCCGGGTCGGCCAGCATGCAGAACCGTGAGATGCGCTGAGCTTATGAAGAAGATAGGAAAACACGCCAGTGACGTTGCCTTGTATCGCACCACCGACCTAAATATCTATCAAACCCCTGGCCCTAACCCCTATGACCACCGAGGCAGTGTCTTCCGAAAGCAAAAAGCCAGTCCAGTGGCAGCCGGGTGGCGCATATAAGTTCTGATATTCACGGCAAATTAAGAATAATTAGAATTGCAGTCTATTATGATCATGGATCGACGTACAATTTGCCTACGATAGTGCGACCCTACATCCCCACTAACACGCCAAATTTCGCGGTTTTGACTGCAAGGTGCGCGGAGTTATTAAGCAATCGGATGACATCCGAACGGAAAGACGGACATGTGGCTGCCACTTCTTATAATTAGTATGAAATAGCTTTCTATGTAACACGAATAACTAGGATATGTATCCCAAACAGTGATGAGCGAATCGCCTGGCAGCGCCTATCGAATATACTCAATAAAGTCGTTTGAACAATCTACCATGCAGATTTTCGAAGAAGTGATTGTTTTTCATCTATCACCTGCTATAGTTTTAAATATAACAAAACAATAAAGCTGGTAGATACAACTAAAAATTGCGTTCCTACGTAAAAATTATAAGGTAAAGACTTATTTTACTTCACATTGTCGCGAACGGTACTGATGGTTCCTTTGGCACTTCGTCCCCCTCCCACCCCCCCCCCCCACACACACACTCAAAAATCCGTGGCGACGCCCCTGGTAATGGACAGACACATACAAAATACACAATTATTTCCCTGTCGCATATGAAGAACACAGGCTAACGAAGAAAACAGTAAGGCTGACGAAGAACACAGTAAGGCTGACGAAGAACACAGTACGGCTGACGAAGAACACAGGAAGGCTGACGAAGAACACAGTACGGCTGACGAAGAAAACAGTAAGGCTGACGAAGAACACAGTGAGGCTGACGAAGAACACAGGAAGGCCGACGAAGAACACAGGAAGGCTGACGAAGAACACAGTACGGCTGACGAAGAAAACAGTAAGGCTGACGAAGAACACTGAGGCTGACGAAGAACACCGTGAGGCTGACGAAGAACACAGTGAGGCTGACGAAGAACACAGTACGGCTGACGAAGAACACAGGCTAACGAAGAACACAGTAAGGCTGACGAAGAACACAGTACGGCTGACGAAGAACACAGTACGGCTGACGAAGAACACAGTACGGCTGACGAAGAACACAGTAAGGCTGACGAAGAACACAGTACGGCTGACGAAGAACACAGTACGGCTGACGAAGAACACAGTACGGCTGACGAAGAACACAGTACGGCTGACGAAGAACACAGTAAGGCTGACGAAGAACACAGTAAGGCTGACGAAGAACACAGTACGGCTGACGAAGAACACAGGCTAACGAAGAACACAGTAAGACTGACGAAGAACACAGGAAGGCTGACGAAGAACACAGTACGGCTGACGAAGAACACAGGAAGGCTGACGAAGAACACAGGAAGGCTGACGAAGAACACAGGAAGGCTGACGAAGAACACAGGAAGGCTGACGAAGAACACAGTAAGGCTGACGAAGAACACAGTAAGGCTGACGAAGAACACAGTACGGCTGACGAAGAACACAGTACGGCTGACGAAGAACACAGTACGGCTGACGAAGAAAACAGTACGGCTGACGAAGAACACAGTGAGGCTGACGAAGAAAACAGTGAGGCTGACGAAGAACACAGTAAGGCTGACAAAGAACACAGTGAGGCTGACGAAGAACACAGTAAGGCTGACGAAGAACACAGTAAGGCTGACGAAGAACACAGTACGGCTGACGAAGAACACAGTAAGGCTGACGAAGAACACAGTACGGCTGACGAAGAACACAGTACGGCTGACGAAGAACACAGGAAGGCTGACGAAGAACACAGTGAGGCTGACGAAGAACACAGTAAGGCTGACGAAGAAAACAGTAAGGCTGACGAAGAACACAGTACGGCTGACGAAGAAAACAGTGAGGCTGACGAAGAAAACAGTAAGGCTGACGAAGAAAACAGTACGGCTGACGAAGAACACAGTACGGCTGACGAATAACACAGTACGGCTGACGAAGAACACAGGCTGACGAAGAACACAGTACGGCTGACGAAGAACACAGTACGGCTGACGAAGAACACAGGAAGGCTGACGAAGAACACAGTCGGCTGACGAAGAACACAGGCTGACGAAGAACACAGTACGGCTGACAAAGAACACAGTACGGCTGACGAAGAACACAGGAAGGCTGACGAAGAACACAGTACGGCTGACGAAGAACACAGGCTGACGAAGAACACAGTACGGCTGACGAAGAACACAGTACGGCTGACGAAGAACACAGTGAGGCTGACGAAGAACACAGCACGGCTGACGAAGAACACAGTACGGCTGACGAAGAACACAGTGAGGCTGACGAAGAACACAGTACGGCTGACGAAGAACACAGTACGGCTGACGAAGAACACAGTACGGCTGACGAAGAACACAGTACGGCTGACGAATAACACAGTACGGCTGACGAAGAACACAGTACGGCTGACGAAGAACACAGTACGGCTGACGAAGAACACAGGAAGGCTGACGAAGAACACAGTAAGGCTGACGAAGAACACAGTACGGCTGACGAAGAACACAGTGAGGCTGACGAAGAACACAGTACGGCTGACGAAGAACACAGTACGGCTGACGAAGAACACAGGAAGGCTGACGAAGAACACAGTACGGCTGACGAAGAACACAGGCTGACGAAGAACACAGTACGGCTGACGAAGAACACAGTACGGCTGACGAAGAACACAGTGAGGCTGACGAAGAACACAGTGAGGCTGACGAAGAACACAGTACGGCTGACGAAGAACACAGGAAGGCTGACGAAGAACACAGGCTGACGAAGAACACAGTACGGCTGACGAAGAACACAGTACGGCTGACGAAGAACACAGTACGGCTGACGAAGAACACAGTACGGCTGACGAAGAACACAGTACGGCTGACGAAGAACACAGGCTGACGAAGAACACAGTACGGCTGACAAAGAACACAGTACGGCTGACGAAGAACACAGTACGGCTGACGAAGAACACAGTACGGCTGACGAAGAACACAGGCTGACGAAGAACACAGTACGGCTGACGAAGAACACAGTACGGCTGACGAAGAACACAGTGAGGCTGACGAAGAACACAGTACGGCTGACGAAGAACACAGTACGGCTGACGAAGAACACAGTGAGGCTGACGAAGAACACAGTACGGCTGACGAAGAACACAGTACGGCTGACGAAGAACACAGGAAGGCTGACGAAGAACACAGTACGGCTGACGAAGAACACAGGAAGGCTGACGAAGAACACAGTAAGGCTGACGAAGAACACAGTACGGCTGACGAAGAACACAGTACGGCTGACGAAGAACACAGTACGGCTGACGAAGAACACAGTACGGCTGACGAAGAACACAGTACGGCTGACGAAGAACACAGTACGGCTGACGAAGAACACAGTACGGCTGACGAAGAACACAGTACGGCTGACGAAGAACACAGTACGGCTGACGAAGAACACAGTAAGGCTGACGAAGAACACAGTACGGCTGACGAAGAACACAATGAGGCTGACGAAGAACACAGTACGGCTGACGAAGAACACAGGCTAACGAAGAACACAGTAAGGCTGACGAAGAACACAGTAAGGCTGACGAAGAACACAGTACGGCTGACGAAGAACACAGTACGGCTGACGAAGAACACAGTAAGGCTGACGAAGAACACAGTACGGCTGACGAAGAACACAGTACGGCTGACGAAGAACACAGTACAGCTGACGAAGAACACAGGAAGGCTGACGAAGAACACAGGAAGGCTGACGAAGAACACAGTAAGGCTGACGAAGAACACAGTACGGCTGACGAAGAACACAGGCTAACGAAGAACACAGTAAGGCTGACGAAGAACACAGTACGGCTGACGAAGAACACAGTACGGCTGACGAAGAACACAGTACGGCTGACGAAGAACACAGGAAGGCTGACGAAGAACACAGGAAGGCTGACGAAGAACACAGGAAGGCTGACGAAGAACACAGGAAGGCTGACGAAGAACACAGGAAGGCTGACGAAGAACACAGTAAGGCTGACGAAGAACACAGGAAGGCTGACGAAGAACACAGTACGGCTGACGAAGAACACAGGAAGGCTGACGAAGAACACAGTACGGCTGACGAAGAAAACAGTAAGGCTGACGAAGAACACAGTGAGGCTGACGAAGAAAACAGTGAGGCTGACGAAGAACACAGTAAGGCTGACAAAGAACACAGTGAGGCTGACGAAGAACACAGTAAGGCTGACGAAGAACACAGTAAGGCTGACGAAGAACACAGTAAGGCTGACGAAGAACACAGTACGGCTGACGAAGAACACAGTAAGGCTGACGAAGAACACAGTACGGCTGACGAAGAACACAGTACGGCTGACGAAGAACACAGGAAGGCTGACGAAGAACACAGTGAGGCTGACGAAGAACACAGTAAGGCTGACGAAGAACACAGTAAGGCTGACGAAGAACACAGTACGGCTGACGAAGAAAACAGTGAGGCTGACGAAGAAAACAGTAAGGCTGACGAAGAAAACAGTACGGCTGACGAAGAACACAGTACGGCTGACGAATAACACAGTACGGCTGACGAAGAACACAGTACGGCTGACGAAGAACACAGTACGGCTGACGAAGAACACAGGAAGGCTGACGAAGAACACAGTACGGCTGACGAAGAACACAGGCTGACGAAGAACACAGTACGGCTGACAAAGAACACAGTACGGCTGACGAAGAACACAGTACGGCTGACGAAGAACACAGGCTGACGAAGAACACAGTACGGCTGACGAAGAACACAGTACGGCTGACGAAGAACACAGTGAGGCTGACGAAGAACACAGTACGGCTGACGAAGAACACAGTACGGCTGACGAAGAACACAGTGAGGCTGACGAAGAACACAGTACGGCTGACGAAGAACACAGGAAGGCTGACGAAGAACACAGTACGGCTGACGAAGAACACAGTACGGCTGACGAAGAACACAGTACGGCTGACGAAGAACACAGTAAGGCTGACGAAGAACACAGTACGGCTGACGAAGAACACAGTACGGCTGACGAAGAACACAGGAAGGCTGAGGAAGAACACAGTACGGCTGACGAAGAACACAGGAAGGCTGACGAAGAACACAGTAAGGCTGACGAAGAACACAGTACGGCTGACGAAGAACACAGTGAGGCTGACGAAGAACACAGTACGGCTGACGAAGAACACAGTACGGCTGACGAAGAACACAGGAAGGCTGACGAAGAACACAGTACGGCTGACGAAGAACACAGGCTGACGAAGAACACAGGCTGACGAAGAACACAGTACGGCTGACGAAGAACACAGGAAGGCTGACGAAGAACACAGTGAGGCTGACGAAGAACACAGTGAGGCTGACGAAGAACACAGTACGGCTGACGAAGAACACAGTACGGCTGACGAAGAACACAGTACGGCTGACGAAGAACACAGGCTGACGAAGAACACAGGCTGACGAAGAACACAGTACGGCTGACGAAGAACACAATACGGCTGACGAAGAACACAGGAAGGCTGACGAAGAACACAGTACGGCTGACGAAGAACACAGGCTGACGAAGAACACAGTACGGCTGACAAAGAACACAGTACGGCTGACGAAGAACACAGGAAGGCTGACGAAGAACACAGTACGGCTGACGAAGAACACAGGCTGACGAAGAACACAGTACGGCTGACGAAGAACACAGTACGGCTGACGAAGAACACAGTGAGGCTGACGAAGAACACAGTACGGCTGACGAAGAACACAGTGAGGCTGACGAAGAACACAGTACGGCTGACGAAGAACACAGTACGGCTGACGAAGAACACAGTACGGCTGACGAAGAACACAGGAAGGCTGACGAGCCAACCACGCCGATCTCCAGGCATTGGCAGCGGCCAAGACGCCAGCTGTGATAGCCTTGCAGGAGACGAAGCTCAGAGCTGAAAACTCATGCAACCTGCACCACTACAAATCGTATCGATACGATCTCCCTTCTGCCACGATAGCACACGGAGGTACCGCACTTATGGTCCATTATAGCGTCCCCTCGCACTCTTACCGTCTGCGCACCGACCTCCAGGCTTCTGCAGCGACAGTGGACTTCAAACGCTTCAAGGTCACAATAGTTTCACTTTACATCCCTCCCGGTGGAAGCCTGCCTGCGGATTCACTCCAGGATTTAATACGGCAGCTCCCGAACAACTTTCTCGTCCTTGGCGACTTCAACTCTTACAGCACCGTATGGGGCTGCTCTCGCACCAATAGGCGTGGCAGGCACCTTGAGGAGATCATACACAGAAACAATGTATGCTTACTGAACAACGGCTCCCCAACACACATAACTATGCCGTCGGGATCAACATCGGCGATAGATCTATCCCTCAGTTCCGCAACTGTCGCCGATCGATTCCGGTGGCGAACCCACATGACACCGTGTGGTAGTGACCACTTTCCCATCTGGCTGTGCTCTGACATACCCCACCCTGGGGTGAGGACACCGCAGTGGAATCTGTGGAAGGCAGACTGGACGAGTTTTGCAGCCGACTGCAATTTAGACTTTGACTTTGCAGGTTCATCGACTGACACAATGAACGACCAGATCTGCGCTGCGATAATAGTATCGGCAACCAAGTCCATCCCAAAGACATCGCCTCTCCCGAAGCGCATCCCGGTTCCATGGTGGTCCGAGGAATGTCGCCTTGCGATCCGGGAGAGACGACGTCATTTTAGAACATTCGAACGACACCCCACAACCCAGAACCTGATACACTTCCGCAAAGCGAGAGCTTTCGCGCGAAGAACAGTCCGAGAAGCCAAGCGCATTTCCTGGACTACTTACATCAGCACAATTAATCGGTTCACCCCCCTGGGCTCTGTCTGGCGGCGCATGCATCGGATTTCTGGTCGCGGCACCCCATTGCAATCACCAATTCTCATTCTGCCAAATAGCATCACTATTTCGAACCCCTTGGAAGTAGCCAACGTCATAGGAGAGAAGTGGGCCGAACGCTGGAAGCTGGGCACCACTCACCCGACTTTCATCCGGCATAAGCGAGCGAGCGAGTTATCACCCATCGACTTTTCATGCTCGGACTCGCCGGCTTTTAATGACCTTCTTACTTTTGACGAGCTTGAAAGGGCCATAGGACGTCTGAGGAGCACAGCTGCTGGACCTGATTTGATACCTAATGACATGCTCCAGAAGCTCAGCACACGATCACTTCACGCCTTGCTGGCGTTTTATAACCACGTCTGGACCTCTCACGAGTTCCCGGCTAAATGGAGAGAGGCAATTGTCGTGCCAATTTTAAAACAAGGCAAAGACGGAGGTGATCCTTTACATTATAGACCCATTGCACTCACCTCATGCCTATGTAAGCTTTTGGAAACCATAGTAAACCGTAGGTTGGTGTGGTACCTAGAGAGCATCGGTTTCTTCTCCAGCGCTCAGTGCGGGTTTAGGAAGAACAGATGCACCACAGATCACTTGGTATCCATGGACACGGCGGTTCGCCGGTCATTCGCGTGCAAGCAGCACACATTTGCCGTGCTATTTGACATTGAAAAGGCTTATGATACCGCATGGCGCCATGCGATTCTACGTAAGCTACGTGGCGCCGGAGTCCGAGGTCACATGGGACATTTAGTTGCAAATTTCATCAAAGAACGTACTTTTCGAGTGAGAGTGGGCACATCGTTATCCGACAGTTGTACACAGGGAAGTGGAGTTCCACAGGGGAGTGTTTTAAGTGTGACTATGTTCGGAGTTCTTATCAATGATATTTGCAACTCTCTTCCACCAACAGTCCACCGCTCGCTTTTTGTCGATGATTTCGCCATTTGGGTGTCGACGTCCACTTCCGTGTCGGCTCAGAGGCAGCTGCAGATATGCATCGACGGTCTGGCCAGGTGGAGTCTTTTAAATGGCTTCAAGTTCTCGACGGGGAAGTCTGTTTGTCTTCACTTCTGCCGGCGTACGCGATATTGTCCGGACATTGTTCTGCGCCTCTACGGACAACGTATCCCCGTGAAGGATCAGGCGAAGTTCCTTGGGGTCACCTTTGACAGACGCTTGTCATACGTTCTCCATATCGCGCAACTGAAGGACAAATGCACACAGCGTATGAACATTCTGAAGGTAACTTCCCGCATGTCTTACGGTGCTGACAGGACCACGCTTTTACGACTGTATCATGCTCTAGTCAGATCCGTGTTAGACTACGCATCCATTGTGTACGACGGAGCGCTGAACAGCACGAAGCAATCCCTCGACAGCGTACACCATGCATGTGTGCGATTAGCCACTGGCGCTTTCCGGACCTCACGCAGAGCCAGCCTTCTTGTGGATGCAGAGGAAACTCCACTAGATCTGAGACGGAAGCGCCTCGCCCTCATTTACGTATGTAAAATCAAGCAGGACCCAGACCACCCCACGTATGACTGGATCTTCGACCATTCACTGGTCCATCTGTTCTCAACAACTCGTCAGAGCTCCTCCCGAGCCCTGTGTTCTCGCGCACACAGCTGGATGCAAAACACTGGCATTGACCTCGATAGCTTGGCCACACGACGCACCTGTCGTGTAGAGCCATGGCGCCTAACAGGGCTTTGCTGTGACCTTAGCCTCTTGCAACACCCAAAGTCGACCACTATGCCGAACGAACTGAAGCAGTGTGCGCTGGAAAAGCTTGACTCATATGGTGGGTTCCGGAGATATTTTACTGACGGATCGAAGGGCGCTGAGGGCGTAGGCTGCGCTTTCGTCAGCGGGACGACCAGTAGACGTCTTAAGCTGCCAGACGCAGCATCAGTATTTACCTCTGAACTGTACGCTATCTACCAGGTTTTAAAGCACATTCGCCGTCATAGTCACAACTTTTGTCTTATAGTTACTGACTCAGCCAGCTCAGTGATGGCACTCCGTAACCAGCTGATCTCCTCATCGCTAGTCACACAGATTTTAGAACTGCTGACCAGCATCCACTCGGATGGTGGAGAAGTGAAATTGTTATGGGTGCCTAGTCACGTGGGCGTTGAGGGCAACGAGAGAGCCGACGAAGCTGCCAAAGCTGCCTCGCGCTCCTCGCGTATTCGTTCGCTGAAGATGGAGGCCGACGATATGAAGCCAGCTATAAACCACATCGTACTCGCTGAATGGCAAGATAGGTGGCATAACGAGACAGACTGCGCTCTTAGACGCCTACGCCCGAATATCGGAAGGTGGGAGTCGAGCAGCAGGCGAAGCAGAATGGAGGAAGTGGCGCTAGCTAGACTCCGCATCGGCCACTGTTACGCTACTCACAGTTACCACCCGACCAGCTCGGAGCCGCCGGTATGCGGCTACTGCAACGCTCCACTGAGCGTGAAACACGTGTTATCTCCCAACGATATCTGCCAACAGTTGAGACTTATAAAATCACGTTTTTTCCCGAATGCATCGCTCGACGACGTGCTAGGGGACAGTGCAGAAGTCAGCATCAAACAAGTTCTCTCTTACCTACAGAAGATCCGTTTTAACATTGTGTACAACCCCCACGTCTGACTGCGCTGAAGTAGCGTAGACTGGATGGGCGCTTGATAGCCTCAACGCGCTGAAGTGCCCCCCAAAAACCCCAATCACACACACACAGGAAGGCTGACGAAGAACACAGTAAGGCTGACGAAGAACACAGTACGGCTGACGAAGAACACAGTACGGCTGACGAAGAACACAGTACGGCTGACGAAGAACACAGTACGGCTGACGAAGAACACAGTACGGCTGACGAAGAACACAGGAAGGCTGACGAAGAACACAGTACGGCTGACGAAGAACACAGTACGGCTGACGAAGAACACAGGAAGGCTGACGAAGAACACAGTAAGGCTGACGAAGAACACAGTACGGCTGACGAAGAACACAGTGAGGCTGACGAAGAACACAGTACGGCTGACGAAGAACACAGGCTAACGAAGAACACAGTAAGGCTGACGAAGAACACAGTAAGGCTGACGAAGAACACAGGAAGGCTGACGAAGAAAACAGTAAGGCTGACGAAGAACACAGTAAGGCTGACGAAGAACACAGTAAGGCTGACGAAGAACACAGTAAGGCTGACGAAGAACACAGTACGGCTGACGAAGAACACAGTGAGGCTGACGAAGAACACAGGCTAACGAAGAACACAGTAAGGCTGACGAAGAACACAGTAAGGCTGACGAAGAACACAGTACGGCTGACAAAGAACACAGTACGGCTGACGAAGAACACAGTGAGGCTGACGAAGAACACAGTAAGGCTGACGAAGAACACAGTACGGCTGACGAAGAACACAGGCTAACGAAGAACACAGTAAGGCTGACGAAGAACACAGTAAGGCTGACGAAGAACACAGTACGGCTGACGAAGAACACAGTGAGGCTGACGAAGAACACAGTAAGGCTGACGAAGAACACAGTAAGGCTGACGAAGAACACAGTACGGCTGACAAAGAACACAGTACGGCTGACGAAGAACACAGTGAGGCTGACGAAGAACACAGTAAGGCTGACGAAGAACACAGTACGGCTGACGAAGAACACAGGCTAACGAAGAACACAGTAAGGCTGACGAAGAACACAGTAAGGCTGACGAAGAACACAGTACGGCTGACGAAGAACACAGTGAGGCTGACGAAGAACACAGTAAGGCTGACGAAGAACACAGTAAGGCTGACGAAGAACACAGTACGGCTGACGAAGAACACAGGCTAACGAAGAACACAGTAAGGCTGACGAAGAACACAGTAAGGCTGACGAAGAACACAGTACGGCTGACGAAGAACACAGTGAGGCTGACGAAGAACACAGTAAGGCTGACGAAGAACACAGTAAGGCTGACGAAGAACACAGTACGGCTGACGAAGAACACAGGCTAACGAAGAACACAGTAAGGCTGACGAAGAACACAGTAAGGCTGACGAAGAACACAGTACGGCTGACGAAGAACACAGTGAGGCTGACGAAGAACACAGTAAGGCTGACGAAGAACACAGTACGGCTGACGAAGAACACAGTAAGGCTGACGAAGAACACAGTACGGCGAACGAAGAAAACAGTAAGGCTGACGAAGAACACAGGCTAACGAAGAACACAGTAAGGCTGACGAAGAACACAGTAAGGCTGACGAAGAACACAGTAAGGCTGACGAAGGAAACAGTAAGGCTGACGAAGAAAACAGTGAGGCTGACGAAGAACACAGGCTAACGAAGAACACAGTAAGGCTGACGAAAAAAACAGTGAGGCTGACGAAGAACACAGGCTAACGAAGAACACAGTAAGGCTGACGAAGAACACAGTAAGGCTGACGAAGAACACAGTAAGGCTAACGAAGAACACAGTAAGGCTGACGAAGAAAACAGTGAGGCTGACGAAGAACACAGGCTAACGAAGAACACAGTAAGGCTGACGAAGAACACAGTACGGCTGACGAAGAACACAGTACGGCTGACGAAGAACACAGGCTAACGAAGAACACAGTAAGGCTGACGAAGAACACAGTAAGGCTGACGAAGAACACAGTACGGCTGACGAAGAACACAGTGAGGATGACGAAGAACACAGTAAGGCTGACGAAGAACACAGTACGGCTGACGAAGAACACAGTAAGGCTGACGAAGAACACAGTAAGGCTGACGAAGAACACAGTACGGCTGACGAAGAACACAGTACGGCTGACGAAGAACACAGGCTAACGAAGAACACAGTAAGGCTGACGAAGAACACAGTAAGGCTGACGAAGAACACAGTAAGGCTGACGAAGAACACAGTAAGGCTGACGAAGAACACAGTACGGCTGACGAAGAACACAGTAAGGCTGACGAAGAACACAGTAAGGCTGACGAAGAACACAGTACGGCTGACGAAGAAAACAGTGAGGCTGACGAAGAAAACAGTAAGGCTGACGAAGAACACAGTACGGCTGACGAAGAACACAGTACGGCTGACGAAGAACACAGTAAGGCTGACGAAGAACACAGTACGGCTGACGAAGAAAACAGTACGGCTAACGAAGAACACAGTAAGGCTGACGAAGAAAACAGTGAGGCTGACGAAGAACACAGTAAGGCTGACGAAGAACACAGGCTAACGAAGAACACAGTAAGGCTGACGAAGAACACAGTAAGGCTGACGAAGAACACAGTAAGGCTGACGAAGAACACAGTACGGCTGACGAAGAAAACAGTGAGGCTGACGAAGAACACAGTACGGCTGACGAAGAAAACAGTGAGGCTGACGAAGAAAACAGTAAGGCTGACGAAGAAAACAGTACGGCTGACGAAGAAAACAGTGAGGCTGACGAAGAAAACAGTAGGGCTGACGAAGAAAACAGTAAGGCTGACGAAGAAAACAGTAAGGCTGACGAAGAAAACAGTGAGGCTGACGAAGAAAACAGTGAGGCTGACGAAGAACACAGTACGGCTGACGAAGAACACAGTACGGCTGACGAAGAAAACAGTGAGGCTGACGAAGAAAACAGTAAGGCTGACGAAGAAAACAGTAAGGCTGACGAAGAACACAGGAAGGCTGACGAAGAACACAGTAAGGCTGACGAAGAACACAGTAAGGCTGACGAAGAACACAGTAAGGCTGACGAAGAACACAGTAAGGCTGACGAAGAACACAGTACGGCTGACGAAGAACACAGTAAGGCTGACGAAGAACACAGTAAGGCTGACGAAGAACACAGTACGGCTGACGAAGAAAACAGTGAGGCTGACGAAGAAAACAGTAAGGCTGACGAAGAACACAGTACGGCTGACGAAGAAAACAGTGAGGCTGACGAATAAAACAGTAAGGCTGACGAAGAAAACAGTACGGCTGACGAAGAAAACAGTACGGCTAACGAAGAACACAGTAAGGCTGACGAAGAAAACAGTGAGGCTGACGAAGAACACAGTAAGGCTGACGAAGAACACAGGCTAACGAAGAACACAGTAAGGCTGACGAAGAACACAGTAAGGCTGACGAAGAACACAGTAAGGCTGACGAAGAACACAGTACGGCTGACGAAGAAAACAGTGAGGCTGACGAAGAACACAGTACGGCTGCCGAAGAAAACAGTGAGGCTGACGAAGAAAACAGTAAGGCTGACGAAGAAAACAGTACGGCTGACGAAGAAAACAGTGAGGCTGACGAAGAAAACAGTAGGGCTGACGAAGAAAACAGTAAGGCTGACGAAGAAAACAGTAAGGCTGACGAAGAAAACAGTGAGGCTGACGAAGAAAACAGTGAGGCTGACGAAGAACACAGTACGGCTGACGAAGAACACAGTACGGCTGACGAAGAAAACAGTGAGGCTGACGAAGAAAACAGTAAGGCTGACGAAGAAAACAGTAAGGCTGACGAAGAACACAGGAAGGCTGACGAAGAACACAGTAAGGCTGACGAAGAACACAGTAAGGCTGACGAAGAACACAGTAAGGCTGACGAAGAACACAGTAAGGCTGACGAAGAACACAGTAAGGCTGACGAAGAACACAGTAAGGCTGACGAAGAACACAGTAGTATTCGAAAGCTTCCGCTTTTAACATGTTTAACTGGCGTTGAATATATATCTATGCAGTCGCATATGGTAACTATGTTTCAGCAGATTACGAAGTTTACGAGGTACGGCAACGCATGTGTCATTCGGGGCGGCGTCAGTGCTGATTGCCGTACTAGTCACATGCAGACACCACATTTCAACGTCCAACCCACCTGGAGGTCCCGGGTTGAGCCCCGGGGTCGGGGTGTCGAAGGTCGGCGCGCCACACCGGCTGTTGGGCCGTACAGAGCCGTTCAGGGTGCCGTTATGTGGCGCCGCTCCGGCCGACAGACGATCCTGGCAGACAGACAGACGATCCTGGCAGACAGACATACAGACATACATACAGACAGTCAATTCATGGGATCACCGCTGGTCACAGACTTCCCCCGCTCGCATCGTCCAATCGTCAAATATATTTCAACATTTATTATGCACGTTACGTGTTACAAGTTCATGCTACAAATGTTACAAAGTGTTACATGTAGGTCAATCACCCAGCACTGACAAATTACCTGTACTAGTCGCACTATCCTCGGCGTGTATCCCGTACCCAGCATTGAGTAATACTGCCAGTGTCTACCACACGGTAAGCTCTGAGAGCTGACTCCCCATTGAGTGAGGAGTTACTCACATAGTACGCCGCAGACGAGCATAAGCAACATAATAAATGAACAACCTACCCTATCAGCAGTGGCATTGGCGACCTGAGCCGCCGCCGCCGCCGCCGCCGCCGCCGCTGGCTGGGACCCGGCCTGAGACGACTCCGTCCGCTCCGCCAGCGTGGCCAGCACGAAGTGTGCCTCCAGTGACGAGGGTACGGACGAACAGAACACGATCGGCCTGAGGCAACGGACCAAAACATCACCAGCCAGTCTGAGAGCAGACGCCAGACACATGTGTGGAGACAGCAGCCAGAAGCACAGTCGGCACAGTCAATGACTCGCCGAAGCTGTCCGACTAGTACATATACCCGCCCCGACTCGCCGACCCATACAGCAATACATGCATTCACGTGGAACAGAAGGTGTCCTGAGCATTCATCCCAACTCAATCTGCACACAAATCAATGTCGGAGACGAATTTCTGTTGACCTCGGCAAACTTGCTATATCAACGCGTACACAAGAGCAAGGGGCCAGTGGCGCAGAATAGAAGAGCGATCTCGACTCGTCTCGCCTCTCTCTCACACACACACACACACACACACACACACACACACACACACACACACACACACACACACACACACACACACACACACACACACGCACACGCACACGCACACGCACACGCACACGCACGCGCGCGCGCACGCACGCACGCGCGCACGCACGCACGCGCGCACGCACGCACGCACGCGCACACGCACGCACGCGCACACGCACGCACGCGCACACGCACGCGCACGCGCACACACACACGCACACGCCCGCACACGCCCGCATACACGCACACGCACACGCACACGCACACGCACACGCACACGCACACGCACACACACACACATATCCAACCTCCCTGTTTCTCCCCTCCTCTCCCCGCCTCTGAACGTTCGGAACCGTCGGTCCGCCCTTGCCCACAGGCACATCTAGCCTGCCCGGTCCGCCCCTCCCTCTCACACAGCCAGCCTGCCATCCTCTCCCCTCCCTCTCACACAGCCAGCCTGCCATTATCTCCCCTCCCTCTCACACAGCCAGCCTGCCATTATCTCCCCTCCCTCTCACACAGCCAGCCTGCCATTCTCTCCCCTCCCTCTCACCGTCCAGGTCCGTCGAAGTTGACGGCGAGCGGCGCCGCCAGCGGCTCGGTGAAGAGCAGCACTGCCCGCAGCTCGCGCAGACAGAACGTCACTTCACACTCGGCGCCGATCGTGTAGCCGTCAAACTCCGCCGGGCTCAGAGACAGGGCGGTCCGGATCGCCTTGGTCGGGTCTGCCGGTCACAGGTCAGGTCAGGTTGGGTCAGGTCAAGTCAGGTCGGGTCAGGTCAGGTCAGGTCAGGTCAGGTCAGATCAGATCAGATCAGGTCAGGTCGGGTCGGGTCGGGTCGGGTCGGGTCGGGTCAGGTCGGGTCGGGTCAGGTCGCGTCAGGTCGGGTCGGGTCAGGGCAGGTCGGGTCAGGTCGGGTCAGGTCAGGTCAGATCGGGTCAGGTCAGGTCAGGTCAGGTCAGGTCGGGTCGGGTCGGGTCGGGTCGGGTCGGGTCGGGTCGGGTCAGGTCAGGTCGGGTCAGGTCAGGTCGGGATCAGGTCAGGTCAGGTCAGGTCGGGTCGGGTCGGGTCAGGTCAGGTCAGGTCGGGTCAGGTCGGTCGGTCGGGTCGGGTCAGGCCGGGTCGGGTCAGGTCGGGTCAGGTCGGTCAGGTCGGTCAGGTCGGGTCAGGTCGTGTCAGGTCGGGTCGGGTCGGATCAGGTCGGGCCAGGTCATGCCAGGTCAGACATGATCTGATTGTGAAGTGTCAGGTCAAATTAGCTGAGGGGTCAGGTCGGGTCAGGCCAGTCTTCGACTGTACGATTGCCATGTCTGCTTGGCCGACTTTTGGTCAGAGCAAGTCAACCCACATCACGTCCTGTCAAACAGGAGAGAAGAAAGGTGGTGCAGACTGCAGACATACATGGCAGCCAGCGTTACCAGTAATGTTACGTCCCAGCAGCGCTACGGACGGTCCGTCAATTCGGACCGCACCAGGTGTCAGCAGTGTCACCAGTATCAGCAGCAGTGTCAGTAGTGTCACCAGTATCAGCATCAGTATCAACAGTGTCACCAGTATCAGCAGGAGTGTCACCAGTATCAGCAGGAGTGTCACCAGTATCAACAGCAGTGTCACTAGTATCAGCAGGAGTGTCACCAGTATCAGCAGCAGTGTCAGCAGTATCAACAGCAGTGTCACCAGTATCAGCAGCAGTGTCACTAGTATCAGCAGGAGTGTCACCAGTATCAGCAGGAGTGTCACCAGTATCAACAGCAGTGTCACCAGTATCAGCAGGAGTGTCACCAGTATCAGCAGGAGTGTTACCAGTATCAACAGCAGTGTCACCAGTATCAACAGTGTCACCAGTATCAGCAGGAGTGTCACCAGTATCAACAGCAGTGTCACCAGTATCAGCAGGAGTGTCACCAGTATCAGCAGGAGTGTCACCAGTATCAGCAGGAGTGTCACCAGTATCAACAGCAGTGTCACCAGTATCAGCAGGAGTGTCACCAGTCTCAACAGCAGTGTCACCAGTATCAGCAGCAGTGTCACTAGTATCAGCAGCAGTGTCGCCAGTATCAGCAGCAGTGTCACCAGTATCAGCAGGAGTGTCAGCAGTATCAGCAGGAGTGTCACCAGTATCGACAGGAGTGTCAGCAGTATCAGCAGGAGTGTCAACAGTATCAGCAGCAGTGTCAGCAGTATCAGCAGTAGTGTCACCAGTATCAGCAGGAGTGGCAACAGTATCAGCAGCAATGCCAGCAGTATCAACAGGAGTGTCACCAGTATCAGCAGGAGTGGCAACAGTATCAGCAGGAGTGGCAGCAGTATCAGCAGGAGTGTCAGCAGTATCAGCAGCAGTGCCACCAGTATCAGCAGGAGTGTCACCAGTATCAGCAGCAGTGTCAGCAGTATCAGCATGAGTGTCACCAGTATCAGCAGGAGTGTCACCAGTATCAGCAGGAGTGTCACCAGTATCAACAGCAGTGTCACCAGTATCAGCATGAGTGTCACCAGTATCAGCAGGAGTGTCACCAGTATCAGCATGAGTGTCACCAGTATCACCAGGAGTGTCACCAGTATCAGCAGGAGTGTCACCAGTATCAGCAGGAGTGTCACCAGTGTCAGCAGGAGTGTCACCATTATCAGCAGCAGTGTCAGCAGTGTCAGCAGTGTCACCAGTATCATCAGCAGTGTCACCAGTATCAGCAGGAGTGGCAACATTATCAACAGCAGTGTCAGCAGTATCAGCAGGAGTGTCAACAGTATCAGCAGCATTGTCAGCAGTATCAGCAGGAGTGTCAGCAGTATCAGCAGGAGTGTCAGCAGTATCAGCAGGAGTGTCACCAGTACCAGTAGGAGTGTCACCAGTATAAACAGGAGTGGCAACAGTATCAGCAGCAGTGTCAGCAGTATCAGCAGGAGTGTCACCAGTATCAGCAGCAGTGTCACCAGTATCAGCAGCAGTGTCAACAGTATCAGCAGCAGTGACAGCAGTGTCAGCAGGAGTGTCACCAGTATCAGCAGGAGTGTCAGCAGTATCAGCAGGAGTGTCACCAGTATCAACAGTGTCACCAGTATCAGCAGCAGTGTCACCAGTATCAGCAGGAGTGTCAGCAGTATCAGCAGCAGTGTCACCAGTATCATCAGGAGTGTCACCAGTATCAGCAGGAGTGGCAACAGTATCAACAGCAGTGTCACCAGTATCAGCAGGAGTGTCACCAGTATCAGCAGCAGTGTCACCAGTATCAGCAGCAGTGTCAACAGTATCAGCAGCAGTGACAGCAGTGTCAGCAGGAGTGTCACCAGTATCAGCAGGAGTGTCACCAGTATCAGCAGGAGTGTCAGCAGTATCAACAGTGTCACCAGTATCAGCAGCAGTGTCACCAGTATCAGCAGGAGTGTCAGCAGTATCAGCAGCAGTGTCACCAGTATCATCAGGAGTGTCACCAGTATCAGCAGGAGTGGCAACAGTATCAACAGCAGTGTCACCAGTATCAGCAGGAGTGGCAACAGTATCAGCAGCAGTGTCAGCAGTGTCAGCAGTATCAGCAGTATCAGCAGGAGTGTCACCAGAATCAGCAGCAATGTCAGCAGTATCAGCAGGAGTGTCACCAGTATCAGCAGGAGTGCCAGCAGTATCAGCAGGAGTGTCACCAGTATCAGCAGGAGTGTCACCAGTGTCAGCAGGAGTGTCACCATTATCAGCAGCAGTGTCAGCAGTGTCAGCAGTGTCAGCAGTGTCAGCAGTGTCACCAGTATCATCAGCAGTGTCACCAGTATCAGCAGGAGTGGCAACAGTATCAACAGCAGTGTCACCAGTATCAGCAGGAGTGTCACCAGAATCAGCAGCAATGTCAGCAGTATCAGCAGGAGTGTCACCAGTATCAGCAGGAGTGCCAGCAGTATCAGCAGGAGTGTCACCAGTATCAGCAGGAGTGTCACCAGTGTCAGCAGGAGTGTCACCATTATCAGCAGCAGTGTCAGCAGTGTCAGCAGTGTCAGCAGTGTCACCAGTATCATCAGCAGTGGCAACAGTATCAGCAGGAGTGGCAACAGTATCAACAGCAGTGTCACCAGTATCAGCAGCAGTGTCAACAGTATCAGCAGCATTGTCAGCAGTATCAGCAGGAGTGTCAGCAGTATCAGCAGGAGTGTCAGCAGTATCAGCAGGAGTGTCACCAGTACCAGTAGGAGTGTCACCAGTATAAACAGGAGTGGCAACAGTATCAGCAGCAGTGTCAGCAGTATCAGCAGCAGTGTCAGCAGTATCAGCAGGAGTGTCAACAGTATCAGCAGCAGTGTCACCAGTATCAGCAGGAGTGGCAATAGTATCATCAGCAGTGTCACCAGTATCATCAGGAGTGTCACCAGTATCATCAGCAGTGTCACCAGTATCAGCAGGAGTGGCAACAGTATCAGCAGCAGTGTCAGCAGTGTCAGCAGTGTCAGCAGTATCAGCAGGAGTGTCACCAGAATCAGCAGCAATGTCAGCAGTATCAGCAGGAGTGCCAGCAGTATCAGCTGCAGTGTCAGCAGTATCAGGAGTATCACCAGTATCAGCAGGAGTGTCACCAGTATCAACATCAGTGTCAGCAGTATCAGCAGGAGTGCCACCAGTATCAGCAGGAGTGTCACCAGTATCAGCAGGAGTGTCAGCAGTATCAGCAGCAGTGACAGCAGTGTCAGCAGCAGTGCCACCAGTATCAGCAGGAGTGGCAACAGTATCAGCAGGTGTCACCAGTATCAGCAGCAGTGTCAGGAGTATCAGCAGTGTATCATCATCAGCAGCGGACCGTACCGGGCTCATCGTCGGTATAGTTTCTCAGCCCCAGATGCCGCTGTGACACGGACAGTGTCACTTCCTCCTGTCCCGTCTGGAAGTTAGCCGCGGCGTCCAGCAGGAGGCGGGGGGCCGCTGACAGACGGTTAGCCGCGTCACTGGGCGAATACACAGCCTGAGATCACACACAGGCAGCGGTACAGAATGGTCAGCAACACTCTGAGATCACACACAGACAGCGGTACAGAACGGCCAGCAACACTCTGAGATCACACAGACAGCGGTACATAACGGTCAGCAACACTCTGAGATCACACACAGACAGCGGTACAGAACGGTCAGCAACATTCTGAGATCACACACAGACAGCGGTACAGAACGGTCAGCAACACTCTGAGATCACACACAGACAGCGGTACAGAACGGCCAGCAACACTCTGAGATCACACAGACAGCGGTACAGAACGGTCAGCAACACTCTGAATCCTGAGATCACACACAGACAGCGGTACAGAACGGTCAGCAACACTCTGAGATCACACACAGACAGCGGTACAGAACGGTCAGCAACACTCTGAATCCTGAGATCACACACAGACAGCGGTACAGAACGGTCAGCAACACTCTGAGATCACACACAGACAGCGGTACAGAACGGTCAGCAACACTCTGAGATCACACACAGACAGCGGTACAGAACGGTCAGCAACACTCTGAGATTACACACAGACAGCGATACAGAACGGCCAGCAACACCCTGAGATCACACACAGACAGCGGTACAGAACGGCCAGCAACACCCTGAGATCACACAGATAGCAGTACAGAACGGTCAGCAACACCCTGAGATCACACACAGACAGCGGTACAGAACGGTCAGCAACACTCTGAATCCTGAGATCACACACAGACAGCGGTACAGAACGGTCAGCAACACTCTGAGATCACACACAGACAGCGGTACAGAACGGCCAGCAACACCCTGAGATCACACAGATAGCAGTACAGAACGGCCAGCAACACCCTGAGATCACACACAGACAGCGGTACAGAACGGTTAGCAACACTCTGAGATCACACAGACAGCGGTACAGAACGGTCAGCAACACTCTGAGATCACACAGACAGCGGTACATAACGGTCAGCAACACTCTGAGATCACACACAGACAGCGGTACAGAACGGTCAGCAACACTCTGAGATCACACAGACAGCGGTACAGAACGGTCAGCAACACTCTGAGATCACACAGATAGCGGTACAGAACGGCCAGCAACACCCTGAGATCACACACAGACAGCGGTACAGAACGGTCAGCAACACTCTGAGATCACACACAGGCAGCGGTACAGAACGGTCAGCAACACCCTGAGATCACACACAGACAGCGGTACAGAACGGTCAGCAACACTGAGTCCTGAGATCACACAGACAGCGGTACAGCACGGTCAGCAACACTCTCCAGCAGCGACACGGGATGAGTGTGGCATATCGAGAGAAATAGGGCGGAATGTGGTCAAGGCTGCACTGTAACTGTTTTGAGAGCACATCGGTAGCAAAATAACACCAATTTAAGGGAAAACGATAAAGAAATGGCACGACCTGTTTCGTAAGGAAAGTACATTGCACATACCTGTAGTGTTTCACATTCAATGAATGATATGTGATAGGTTTTCTTGATCTTATGTTTGCATTCCAGCTGCACCACCATTCGAGAGTTACTCTCCTCCAGAACAATCTTGCATCGCTCGACGGATTTCTCCAGCGAGGCCAGTGATCGAAACGCTGATAAACATGCCTGCCAAAATAGAGATGTTACAATTTTTGCTAAATATTTTAACACAAATTACTTTCTACTAAATCTTAGTACTTAGAAACGTGTCAAAATCAGCAAATACGAGATGATCATGAAATCATTTTACAAAACTTTCCACTCTTCAGCAGTGTCATAGCATTGGGAAATTTGGGTGGAAAATGACACCCTATGGATACTATTTTTCCACTCTTTTTCTTGAGTTTTACTGTGAACTTCCCACTCCTTATTTTAAAATGTATTGGATAATTGGAAACCGGATACTGATTAATGGATGTAATGATGGGGACAGCGCCTGTGTATGGAAAGACAGGTACAAATTGGCATAGGTAATAACTAATTTTGGTGAGCAGGTAATTGGATGATAAAGCCTGGTACAAATGCTTTTTGGTTTAATTTTCCACTCTTTATACTTATTTTTAGTCAGAATTTTCCACTCCGCACCCCAGCTCCAAAGCAATTCTAGGAGCCTGCTCTTCAGATAAAAACAATCAACCTAGGCAAAACAAGTTCACTGGAATAAACCATGCTACAGCCTTGCCAGTGCAGCTCACCTTGAGCGCCACCTTACACTTGACAGGCTCCTCCAGCGCAGTGGCGCCGCCTGGCTGGTACTGGGAGAAGAACGCCTGCTGGAACGCCACCGACGCGTAGGCTGAGCGGGACGAGTTGACCGTACGAAGCGAGACAGAGTCGCGCTCCGGGTCGACATACAGCTCGTCACCGATCCTGGCCAGGGCGTGTATCGCGCGGCCGAACACTGCCAGGGATGGATACACATCGCGACAGGTCAGACGGGGCACAGACACACAGGGACAGGTCAGACGGGTCACAGACACACAGGGACAGGTCAGACGGGGCACAGACACACAGGGACAGGTCAGACGGGTCACAGACACACAGGGACAGGTCAGACGGGTCACAGACACACAGGGACAGGTCAGACGGGGCACATACACACAGGGACAGGTCAGACGGGGCACAGACACAGGGACAGGTCAGACGGGGCACAGACACACAGGGACAGGTCAGACGGGGCACAGACACACAGGGATAGGTCAGACGGGGCACAGGCACACAGGTCAGACGGGTCACAGACACACAGGGACAGGTCAGACGGGGTACAGGCGCACAGGGACAGGTCAGACGGGTCACAGACACACAGGGACAGGTCAGACGGGTCACAGGCACACAGGGACAGGTCAGACGGGTCACAGGCACACAGGGACAGGTGAGACGGGTCACAGGCACACAAGGACATGTCAGACGGGTCACAGGCACACAGGGACAGGTCAGACGGGTCACAGGCACACAGGGACAGGTCAGACGGGTCACAGGCACACAGGGACTGGTCAGACGGGTCACAGACACACAGGGACAGGTCAGACAGGTCACAGACACACAGGGACATGTCAGACAGGTCACAGACACACAGGGACAGGTGAGACGGGTCACAGACACACAGGGACAGGTCAGACGGGGCACAGGCGCACAGGGACAGGTCAGACGGGTCACAGACACACAGGGACAGGTCAGACAGGTCACAGACACACAGGGACAGGTCAGACAGGTCACAGGCACACAGGTCAGACGGGGCACAGGCACACAGGGACAGGTCAGACGGGTCACAGACACACAGGGACAGGTCAGACAGGTCACAGACACACAGGGACAGGTCAGACAGGTCACAGACACACAGGGACAGGTCAGACGGGTCACAGACACACAGGGACAGGTCAGACGGGTCACAGACACACAGGGACAGGTCAGATGGGTCACAGACAAACAGGGACAGGTCAGACGGGTCACAGACACACAGGGACAGGTCAGACAGGTCACAGACACACAAGGCAGTCGTCCGTACGTTATCTGGAAAATGTTGGATAATCTTCTGGGCTCATGGATTTTTTTTCCAGGATCGCGTTCGGCATCTCGAGAAGAAGAAAAATATATAAATCCCCATCCTTTTCCGTCCCGGGCGAGAATGATGGCAACTGTCCAGAGCAGGGTCGCCTGGGTATTATCCGTTCGTCGCTGTCAGCTGACTGGCGCTGCGCCCATCTACGGCCATTTGGTGTCGTTTTTACTTGAGTTTCTGTGAATGTTGTGTTCTCAATATAAAGTATATTGTTTCATGATCAACTTACACTGATTTCAAACTTGATTTGAGAAGAATATGTGATGTACAGTTCACGCAAAGAAGCTAATGGATAATTTCCTGGAAGATGTGGAACACTCTGAAGAGATAATTATCCAAATGGAAAATTATCCCTAATCAAGTAGATGTCAAATGTGCTGAGGGATAATTATCAGTGATAATCTTCTGATGGAGAACATCAAAAGGAAAACATTTTCCATATGGCAGGTCAGCTAGATTGGGAGGAGCTGGTGTATGTTCTGTGTATATAGGGAAACACTGATGGGGCAATATACACTGGCACAGGTCAGACAGACTGGTTAAACAGGTGCTATTGGTTAAGGAGTTGTATTAGAGTACTTAATTCATTAATTTATTCCCATAACCAGGGATGCAGAGTCAATCGGTTTTAATGTGACTGACTCTGACCCTCCAGGGTCTAATCCAACTCTCACTCTCCAGGTTCTAATCCAACTCTGACTCTGACCCTCCAGGGTCTAATCTAACTCTCACTCTGACCCTCCAGGGTCTAATCCATCTCTCACTCTGACCCTCCAGGGTCTAATCCAACTCCCACTCTGACCCTCCAGGGTCTAATCCACACTCTCACTCTGACCCTCCAGGGTCTAATCCAACTCTCACTCGCCGCCTGGCTGGTACAGGGTCTAATCCATCGCTCACTCTGACCCTCCAGGGTCTAATCCAACTCTCACTCTGACCCTCCAGGGTCTAATTCAACTCTCACTCTGACCCTCCAGGGTCTAATCTAACTCTCACTCTGACCCTTCAGGGTCTAAGCCAACTCTCACTCTGACCCTCCAGGGTCTACTCCAACTCTCCCTCTGACCCTTCAGGGTCCATCGCTCCATCGCTCACTCTGACCCTTCAGGGTCTAATCCATTGCTCACTTTGACCCTCCAGGGTCTAATCCATCGCTCACTCTGACCCTCCAGGGTCTAAGCCACACTCTCACTCTGACCCTCCAGGGTCTAATCCAACTCTCACTCTGACCCTTCAGGGTCTAATCCATCGCTCACTCAGACCCGCCAGGGTCTAATCCAACTCTCACTCTGACCCTCCAGGGTCTAATCCATCGCTCACTCTGACCCTCCAGGGTCTAATCCAACTATCACTCTGACCCTCCAGGGTTTAATCCAACTCTCATTCTGACCATCCAGGGTCTAATCCAACTCTGACTCTGACCCTCCAGGGTCTAATCCCATTCTGACTCTGACCCTCCAGGGTCTAATCCACACTCTCACTCTGACCCTCCAGGGTCTAATCCAACTCTCACTCTGACCCTCCAGGGTCTAATCCAACTCTGACTCTGACCCTCCAGGTCCAGAGTCTAATCCAACTCCCACTCTGACCCTACAGGGTCTAATCCAACTCCCACTCTGACCCTACAGGGTCTAATCCAACTCCCACTCTGACCCTCCAGGGTCTAATCCAACTCTGACCCTCCAGGGTCTAATCCAACTCTCACTCTGACCTTCCAGGGTCTAATCCAACTCTCACTCTGACCCTCCAGGGTCTAATCCAACTCTCACTCTGACCCTCCAGGGTCTAATCCAACTCTCACTCTGACCCTCCAGGGTCTAATCCAACTCTCACTCTGACCCTCCAGGGTCTAATCCAACTCTGACCCTCCAGGGTCTAATCCAACTCTCACTCTGACCTTCCAGGGTCTAATCCAACTCTCACTCTGACCCTCCAGGGTCTAATCCAACTCTCACTCTGACCCTCCAGGGTCTAATCCAACTCTCACTCTGACCCTCCAGGGTCTAATCCAACTCTCACTCTGACCCTCCAGGGTCTAATCCAACTCTCACTCTGACCCTCCAGGGTCTAATCCAACTCTGACTCTAACCCTCCAGGGTCTAATCCAACTCTGACTCTGACCCTCCAGGGTCTAATCCACACTCTGACTCTGACCTTCCAGGGTATAATCCATCGCTCACTCTGACCCTCCAGGGTCTAATCCAACTATCACTCTGACCCTCCAGGGTTTAATCCATCGCTCACTCTGACCCTCCAGGGTCTAATCCATCGCTCACTCTGACCCTCCAGGGTCTAATCCAACTCTCACTCTGACCCTCCAGGGTCTAATCCAACTCTGACTCTGACATTAAAATCACATCATTGAAATCAATTGTCAATAGAAAAGGAAAATAATTAAACTGGTATGATGATTAAGTGGTAATACTGTGGTCTGGCTTATCCCACACCAAAAATCATAAAATATTTGGCTTCAAATCACAGCATAGCACTCATGATACAATATCCTGCTCACCTTTGATATTTGTTCCAGGTATAACACACTGCATTGCAACTTCCCTCAGCTATGGATGACACCAGTTTCAATGAAGAGTTGCCAATGCTTTATCACCTGCAAATACAAGCAAGTCATGGAAGAGCCTTAGCAAAACAGGATGACAAAACTACATACATGCCAGCAGGGGTGTCACCACACAATTTTGAGTGGGGGGGGGGGGGGGCAGCCAGCTGAACTGGGTGTGGGGGGGTGTGGGGGGCAGCCAGGTATTTGCCCCCCCCCCACTCCCACATAGGGCTAATGTTACAATTATGCAAATCTGGAGGCCTGACTCTGGTCAGAGCAATCCTGGGGGGGGGGGGGGGGGGGCAGGGGCAGGGGCAGGGCCCTGAGTTACAGTTGGTGACTCCCCTGCATGCCAGGCAGATAAGAGGGTAAAATTTTAGTATAACACCTGCTTCATGAATAAATTTAGCATTTTCTAGGTTATTTATGTGCTGATTCCAAATTTGATACCCATGTGTGGTGCATGAGCCATTGGGAGAAAACATAGTCATAACATAATCAAACTTGACCTAACTTTTACAGCCATTATGGTCACGGGGACCCACGTTTAGAATGTTCAGCGCACTGCGTCCAGTGAGGAGCATTGTGTCCAGTGCACAGAGCGGCGGAAGATCTGTCAGTAAATATTCACATTATTATACTGTAATAGTTTGTTTGTGCCAACAATGAGTATCATATTTGGAATCAATGCATCTAAAGCTGCAGGTAAACCGTTACTTATATCTGTAGCTGCTGTTGGACGAACACTAAAATAATACCAGTAAGTGTTTAACAACTGTTGAACATTGTCAAGCAAGCATAAAACCAAAACTGTTGTCTTTTGCATGGTATGATAACTTTGGCTCACACAGCAAACCATGGCCACATTCATTAGTGAGGATTCTCAAGAACTGTGTAGGAACCTCAGGCTATGAGCTGCTGGTGAGTTGGTGACGTCACAATTCTACATGTCTATTCTGCATTCTGCATAGTCAATTCTATTGTTATGTAGGTACTAGGTACTGCATGTGTTGTGACACAGTACAGTTAAACCCCAGGAGCATGACATTACGCTTTCCCCCAAAGCTTCCCATTCCCCAAAGCTTCCCATTCCCCTGTCGCCGACTGGTGAACAGGTTGTCCTCACATAGTGCCCTGGTCAAGGCTGTATAAACCAGGTAAACACTCCGGCCGAAAAAGTGGTGACAAACACTAATTTAGTAGCCGCGACCCCGGAGTCGCTGTGACGTAGAAGGCGGGGAACGCGGCCGGCCGGCCGCCGTACACAACATTATTGCGCGCGTGCCTGAAGCTTAGATCGCGTTCAGTGTCTTTGTTTACCGGTCGATTGCAAAACTTGTAATATGTAATATGTCACAAATCAACGGCTCTGCCGGATGCCGCAAAACCAAATGCAATCAGACAAATATTTGCTGTTGTATCTGCGCAAAGTTCAACGATTAGGTACGGACCCACAGGACAGGCCGACCACCGCTCGAAATGATGATATGCGTATCTTTGATGTCATTGCCCGGCGTGGAAAATGTGAATGTATCGCAATGAATTGCCTAGGGAGACAAACCTCACCAAATATATTGTAATTGGTTGGCATTGCTATTCCTTCTCGTGACATAGTACAGGCGCGGATCCAAGATTTCGGTCAGAGGGGGGGGGGGGGGGCACATACAAAAAGTTGCGCCCTACGCACTCCGGTGGGCGCGACATGGGCGCGATCCGGGCTCAGGGGGGGGGGGGGGGGGGTGGCTTGGGGCTCCCATGCGCCCCCTATACTTTTCTTATAGGTGAATCTTCGGGAAATGTATGAAATGGTATAGGATCTGAATCGTTATCTTGATCATTTTTTTTGGCATGTCAGTCGTTGCTGCACCCCCAACGGCGCAAAAAGGCATGTCCTGTAACTCATAAGTCACATTATTATAATTTATTTGTAGTAATTACTAGACACTTGGCAATTTGTGTTCATTAGTGCAAGCCACCCACAGGACAGGACCAGTAGCATTAGGTACTACTCAGTGGCTGCGGATAAGGCGGAGGAGGTAGAGGAGGCAGCTGCCCGCCCACTCAAGAAGTTGGGCGGGGGGGGGGGGAACATGATTTTGCCTCCCCCATAAATTTGTAAGAGACTAGAAAATCCATACTCCAAGAAGTTGGTTCGATTTTTCCTTTTGACCGAAACAATGACCCAGGGCCCCGATCGATCCCAGCCAGCCTGATGGGCATTCTAAGACCGACAGAAGGCCCTCAGTCGGCCTTAGGGGGACTCTCGGTAGGCCATGAGGGACCCTCAGAAGGCCTGATCGACTTCAACATTGGCTGTCCAACGTTTTTTTCTCGATCATGTAGAGGCCCTGCAAAATATAGTGGCCTAAATTCGAGGAGATACCATTTCGCGTTTTTTTTTTTGGGGGGGGGGCTTTGGCCGTGGGAGGGGCCCTTTTGCTGAGGGGACCCTCTGGGTTTCTTTGCCCTTATCCGAAAATACGATCCACCGCCATACTACTCATAATGGTGTCTCAAAACCTAAGTAATACCGATATCAGTCACATTGGTATGGATTTTCTAGTCTGTTTATATAAGGTGATACAATATATGGGTTTACATCCTTGAAAAATAAAAAAATATAACTAACCTACTCCTACAGCCTCTTATGTCAACAATTTTTGCGGATGTCCTCAGCTAAAGAACGCACAGATTTAGGTGTAATTTTTTAGCTTGAGGTATTCTGGGAAAATACTGCTATGCTGACAGATACAATTACTATGTTGGTTTTCATATACACCTTTAAATATTGTTTTACGCTTCATAAAAATAAGTAAATGCTTAAAAATGCACACGCACACGCCGTACATTGCCAGTGAACCAATATGGCGAACCCATTGAAATGTAAACAAACGATTCTCCCCCGCCTTCATGTCATCACAACCTGACCAATCACTGTCGAGCTTGCTCAAGACTGATTGGTCAATACTAGCTGATACCCAAATATAGCTTATGAGCAGATCTGATAAACACGGCCAAGATGCTGGAAGCTGCTCGCGGTTGTCACACTTTTACCAATGTTGAAGGAGCGGAGTACACCCCCCTGATAAACCGCCCTGGTCCTCACAATCCTTGTGACACAAAGAACACTGCCCGCATGCCACAACATTGCTAAAAACCAAGGCGATATATACCAGGTGGCTTCATCCTGACTGCACATGTTTCTGCACAGGTTCATAAGTGACGTCATCAAGCGAATACCGGAGACACCTGTAGCCGGGAGAAACCCGCTGCAGTGCAAAGCGGATATAGGGATGGGAGAAAATAAAATACATTGATGCGGGTGTGGAAATGGAATGAGGTGCGGAATTAAGGTATTATGATAGGGGATGATTGGTAGATAACAAAATGGTGATTTTAAAAGCATGTTAATGCCTAATAAAGCGTTCATTACAGTCCCGGTTAGCATGTCTGTAGTGGACGAGCCGCCCATTTTTAGGCCCAAGATAACACAAGCTAAAACATGCAAAAACTACCGGTATTTGTCCTTGGTAATGTTGCTCTCTTACTTGAAATGGACTGTGATGTAAATGTCAGATACTAACATCTTACATAGCAATAGTACATTCAAACTCGGCTTTTTTAATCATTTATGATGCCTTTTAAAAGATTGACAGTTGCCAAGAATTTACAACACGGCCATAAGGTCCTCTATCACCCTGATAAGATATGGAAAGTTGAGGAATTTCTCTACAAAGACAATTTGACGTCACTGGTGAAAAGTTCTCACCACAAAAGCAGTGTCAGTCGTGTTCCTTATATATGCAGGCATGGGTGGAGCTTTTCGGAAAAAGTTGGTTAGTCGAAATTTCATATTGGGTGGTTGTTTTGGCATAGCTAAGGTGAAAATAACCATTTAACGTCAGAATACCTTCAAATCTGACAAAAGTTGTTGGGGCAATGGCCCCACCATTTAAATAGAAAACTTCACGCATGTATGCCGGTTTTATGGTCTACTGATTTGTGTCTTGGGCTTTTGATAAATTAAATATATTTTGCATACAATTTGTCATCACTTGTGTGCATCTTTCAAAAACAGTTTGTTTTCTTGCGTAACAGTGAACTTCTGCCCTGCCGCCCCAAAGCATTGTGTGCTGGAGACTCGGCTGAGGGTAAAGCACATATAGCCTTGGTAAGCACCACTTACGTCATACAACGTTCATGAATGTGGACCAAATTTGCTCAAGCTTTTATATAGTTCAGTGGCTCAAGCATACATTTCGAATGTCTTGATACCGTCATTTTCGCTACATATTTTGGCAGCTTTTTATTTGGGAACTTAGCGCGGGTGAAGAAAAAGGAATTACTTTCCTTGGGTCGAGGTTTATTTTGGTTTGGTTAGGATAAGGCCGCTTTTTTTGGTACACACACACAGTTTATTCTACGAACACCAGTAATGTCGTCCATATAATCCCATATAAATCCACATCGCTACAGAGGTACACTGAGAGCTCTGCAATCCACAGCGCACATGCCACATCTACCCAGCCCACTGGCGCGCCCTCTACAATCCCGCCACCGACCGGAGCGCCACCTACGCCTCCACCCGATCCACCAGCACACCGGCGCAACCCTTCGGGTGGAGGAAGACAGGCCCGCCGTGGGCACCGAGCGGCGGCTCGCTCAGCCAGCGGACCTGCTGCTGCTGCATCGAGGCCACCGCCGGCGTTTCCGTGGGCGGCGCGACTGAGCAGTACGACCACCGTCCGTGCCACCAGAGCAATCTGTGTCGCCAACCGCGGCCGCGGCCTTCTCCCGAAGCAGCTGCTCCCGCTGCGGCTTGGTCTTGGTCAGGAACGTGTAGGCGCGCTAGCCGCAGCAGACCAGACACACCCCAGTAACTCCCATGTAAGTTTAAACACACGCCCGGTGAAGCGCGTCTCCAAGTGTCTTTGATAGTGACTTTTGCATGCTACCGTCTGCATATCACGCATCAGCTCCTGCGGATCGGCGGGCCCTCATAGCGCACAGGTCGACCAGCACATCCCTGAAGCTGAGTCGCTGGTGTACTTCTGTTTGAGCGTCCACCATTGGCCACAGAGCCACTGCGGCGATCAGACAGAGTTGTGCGGTCAGACCTCAGTCAGAGAGCTCCAGTCAATGACGCCCTCCTCGGTCAGCTGAGACCCGAATAGTACGTCGATGAGCCGCTGGTTGTTCCCACGGGTACACTCGTCACCCCCCATCGTCTTCCAGCCGAGGTTGTTCAGCCATTGGCTGCGACACTGCTTCTCCGACCGAGTGATCACCGTGCCACTCATCCTATATTAAATTAAATTCGTATATCTTGGCTGCTTCGCTTGATATCGCCGTCGCATCATCTGCAACATAAAGATGCCGCCCACCGGATCGCCACACGAGGACAATCCAAGGTGCGGCGGTCGAGCCATACCCCTTCTCCACCCACTTAGCCTAGATATCTATTACATTTTTTCGATTCCTCTCCACAAACCTTCCAATCGGTACAGAGGCACCCCCACGCCCAGACACACACCACCCCGGGAGAGCCAGAAGGCCAGAGGGAGAGGCCCGTGCAAGGACAGGCCTGTGGCCCGGGCCCACACCCACAACCAGCAGGATCCCACCGGGGAAATGGGACCGGGAAGGTGGAGGACCGTTCATACCACCTGCAAAGGCTACCTCCAGGCAACCTCCTGGGCGGCCCCCACCCGCGCCGCCTTGCGTTACCGCGGCTCAACTCCGCGATGCGGCGCCCCCTCACCACCGGCCAGGCGTGCGAGCCGTCGACCTCGGAGCCGGCGCCTCACACGCCCGGCCGGCCGACCGGCCCCCAGCCTGCTGAGGGCCGGTCTCGGGTTAGCCCGGGTGGGGAAAGGGCGGGGGCCTGATATGCGTAGTTAATTGCAACACTGGAGCTGAAGTTGTTCCAGAATTGATTTTTTTGTGCTTAGAAATCGCCACGTCTAAGTTGATTGGTTGCATGGCGTTTAAGTTGTTGTTAAATAATTTGGAGGCAAAAACTCTAAACGTGTGTTGTCTGCTAACCGTTCTTGAGAAAGGGATGATTAAGGGTCTTCGGTTGTGTAATTGATGTCGGTTTGCATAGTGTTCCCTCCATTTAATTAGATTGTTCAGCTGAGCGGGCAGGGAGCGATGACACATTTGTATAGATCATAATCATGCATTTCAAGTCACGGAGCATTGTAAGCGATTTATACCAATCTCGCTAAGCCGAGCAGTAACTGTATCAGTATATCGAAGGCCCAGTATTACCCTAGCAGCCCTTTTCTGAAGAAGAAACGGTCGTTTAAGATTAGTTTCATAATTTATCGACCAAACTAGATTACAATAATCCAAATGTGGAAGCACTAATGCATTATACAAGCTGATTAATTGAGCAGGTTCCAAGACGCTCCTGCTTCTGAACATGCATCCTATACCAAGGGCAACCTTTTGGCAGACATAATTTATATGCTCCCGGAATGAAAGAGCCTCGTCCACTATAACTCCAAGAAATTTAACATATTTCTCATTTTTTAGGTGTATATTGTTGAGGAGGATGACAAGCGGCGCTACAACTCTTTTATTAGTGTACAATTGGTACGATGTCTTGGCTATGTTTAGGCTCAGCTGGTTACAAGCAAACCAATTCTCTACTTTGGATAGTTCATTATTTGCTAATTTGCATAACTCAGTCAGATTATGGTGGGACAAAAAGAGGTTTGTGTCATCCGCAAATGTAATTGTCTTGAATGATGCAGATACATTTTTGAGGTCATTGACATATATCAGAAACAGCAGCGGACCTAAAACAGCTTCGGTCCGCTCGGACCATTGCGCATCCATGGGACCCTGGCCCCGGTGAGGTGGGGTGGGGTGGGGGGTCATTTTGACCCCCCTGAGGTTTTCCGGGAATAGGGGGGAAACGGCGGCTCGCAGCGCCCCCAAATTTGGCACAGCTATTTAGGCATCAATAGGGCACCATAATATATTTCCCGCCGCTAGAGGCGCTGATGATCAACTGCTACCAAGCGGACCTGCATCTGTGCGTCAGAGTATACGGCACATTGTTTACGGCGTTGTTTTGAAGGGGTTAGAGTGGTACAGATGTGTTCAAACTTATACGAAATGTTGGTGTCTATCAGTGTATTACAAACCTGAAAGCATTTCTCGCTGAGGTCAATCGTTCGACCTCGGGAGGTCACAGAGTGCCCGCGAGGTCAAATATTGGGTACCGCATAACTTTTTCCCTAAACTACTTACCGAAGTCGTTTCAACGGCTAAATATTTCCACTAGGCTATATACGGTGCACAAATAGTGATCTGACCGCCACTGGTCACCGGTTGACCTCAGGCCACAGCATAAGTTACCATTATGGCTTATGGGAGAATGACGGGGTACCGCATAATTTGCTCCCCAAAGCACTTGGATAACCCATTCCACCACCATCGCCTTCTCTTTAACCCACCGAAGGTGCACAACGCAAGAATTGACCTCTCCAGGTCACCGTTTGACCTCGGGTCACCTGGAAAGGTGCTAATATCCATTTAACGAGCCGTCCAAATATACGTATTCGTTGTTTACCGGCCGATTGTGTTCAAACTTATACGAAATGTTGGTGTCTATGAGCGTATTCGAACCCTGAAAGCATGTATCGCTGAGGGCCTGAGGCCAATCGTTTGACCTCGGGAGGTAATATAGTGCCCGCGACGTCAAATATCGGGTACCGCATAACTTTTTCCTAAAGTACTTATCGAAGTCGTTTCAACGGCTAAATATTCACACTAGCCTATAGACGGTTCACAACGAGTGATTTGACCGTCCCTGGTCACCGGTTGACCTCAGGTCACAACATAAGTTACCATTATGGCCTATGGGAGAATGACAGTGTACCGCATGTTTTTTTCTCTCCAAAAACACTTAGAGAAACCATTGGAGTGGCACCACCATCGCCTTCCCTTTAACCCACCGAAGGTAAGTTTGAACACAATCGGTCGGTAAACAACGAATACGTATTTGGACGGCTCGTTAAATCGAAATTAGTGCTTTTCCAGGTGACTTGAGGTCAAACGGTG